>JAWWLR010000166.1:3137261-3149682 GCA_035041075.1 Acraspis erinacei | reverse complement strand
TTCTTGCTTCCTTCAAAGTCGTTTTGTATTTTCTTCTCTTCTTCTGCTCTGACTTTAGCTTTGCTTTCTTTAATTAAACGCTTGAGTATCCTCTTTTTGTGTCTGTAATCATTTATACGGATATTTCTTTCCGCATCGCTAAGACCTGCCATGTTCAAAGTTCTCCTGTACGCTTCTTTCTTTGCTTCTTGGGCAGTCTCAATTTCATAATTTCACCATGCATCACCAGACTTTTTTCCATTTGTTAAAACCCCTTGTCCAGCTCTCGACTCCGCCAAAAATCACACCTATATGTAAAAACCCCTTACCCAGCTTTCCTCAGCCCCAAAAATCACTTCTAGGTTTAAAACCCCTTTTTCAGCTCTCGAATCCGCCAAAAATCACCCCAAAATGTACAAACCCCTTACCCAGCTCTCCGCTCCCTTAAAAATCTCCTTCATTTGTTAAAACCTCTTGTCCAGCTCTCGACTCCGACAAAAGTCACACCTAATTGTAAAAAAAAACCCTTACCCAGCTCTCCACTGCCCCAAAAATCATACCTAAATGTAAAAACTACTTACCCAGCTCTCCGCTCCCCTAAAAATCACTTTCAGGTGTTAAATCCCCTTGTTCAGATCCCGCCACTACCACAAAAATCATATCTAAGTGTTAAATTCCCTTGTCTATCTCTAACCAGCCCCAAAAATCTCCCCTTAGTGTGAAATCCTCTTACTTCTCTCTCCCCAGCCCCAAAAATCACTTCCAGTTTTAAAATCCGCTTTTCCAGCTCTCCACTGCCCAAAAAATCACCCCTAAATGTAAAAACCCCTTACTCAGCTTTCCTCAGCCTCAAAAATCATTTCTAGGTTTAAAATTTCCTTGTCCAGCTCTCTACTGCCACAATAATCACCTCCAGGTGTAAAATCCCCTTCTCCAGCTCTACATTGCCCCAAAAATAACTCTAGGTGTAAAATCCCCTTGTTCAGCTCTCCTCAAACCCCAAAATTACCCTTAAAAACCAGCTCTCCTTAGAAAATCATTTGAAAGTGTAAAATGCCTATGTGAAGCTTCACGCTGTCCCAGAAGTCTCTCCTGAATGTAATAATCCTTGATCCAGCTATCCCCAGCCCCAAAATCACTATTATAAGTGTAAAATCCCCTTGTTCGAAAAAAGCGCTATTTACTTTTTAATAATTGGATTTTTTATTAAATCGAGTTTCGAAAGACATCATTTATTGAGAAAGTGAATATAATTCCGGGTTGTGTATTCACTGCGTTTCAAATAATTTTGAGCGGGAAGTTTGACGCATTCCATGGGTAAGACTCCTTCAAACTCCACCGGCGAAAAACCGGCTGAACTCGGAAGGTGGTTTCCTGCAATTTTCCTCTCCCCTGGCCAGACGTCCAGGCCAATGCAAGTACATACTTATAATAAAGTTGTACGCAGCCGCGGTTTACAACTGGTTGTGATAGAATTTATACAGAGATTCTAGGCCCACCCCAGTGTAGTGGATTCGTCTGGAATTATATGACCTCATGATAAAGAACTCAAATGATCCTTTAGCAGCAACTTAATTGGATAATCCTTACAAGACAATAATAATAATGACTATAAATAAGGAAGAGAATTTTAGATGTCATCGATATTATTTTATTTATTCACACTCTTTGGATAATGACATTTTCGCTTGTCTCCTTTGGCACGAACGAATAACTTATTTCCATAAACTCTAAGGAAGTAAATGAAGTGTCTCCATCCACCTTTTAACAAAAATTGGTAATAAATAAGCAGTTCTATTTTCATTTGCCGCAGTGTTGCACAATCTTGCTGGTCACAAGAATGGAAACCGGAATCTATTGTAGGAAATATGATGCAAAGATGGTGTGTAAATGACTTTACACAACTTTGATTCAGTGAAGGAAACAATAACAGAGAAACGTAAAAAATCTAAATGTACAAATAAGTTTATAAGGTACTCGATATACAATCTTATCTCTTTTATTACAGACATATATGGCAGATATTTTCTCTCTGAACGGAACGCCGTTCAGTTTTCCTCGACCAGATTCAGTAACAGACAAAGAAGAAAAGTTTAGACTTTAGATAAAAAAGAAAAAGTTATTAACTTAAATATAAAGGCAGCTTTATAGAAAAAGAGACTACTTTATACCTCTGGGAATGGAATTAAACTAGAATTTTACAATACATACAGATGTAGGAATAGGATAGAAAAATATTTTTAAAGTACTATAAAAACCTTGATTCTTGATATATATTATCTACACTTTTATATAAAAATTTTAAAACGGTTATTAGTTTCGCCTCTGGAGCTGCTCCCAGAATTGAATATTGTTTTTTAATTTGCCGGGAGAGATAATACTGATATCGCCGAATGAACTCGTTTTCTCATTCTCGATAATGCTC
This sequence comes from Acraspis erinacei, assembly GCA_035041075.1. Taxonomy (NCBI): domain Eukaryota; kingdom Metazoa; phylum Arthropoda; class Insecta; order Hymenoptera; family Cynipidae; genus Acraspis; species Acraspis erinacei. Next base: position 3,147,278 of record JAWWLR010000166.1, on the reverse strand, counting down.
GTTTGATTTTCGCAAATTTTTTGTTCGATTGTGCCCTGATTTACTGGAGGCGAACTCATTTTGTGTGGAATTTGTCGAAGACCGTCACGGAATTGTTTTGAAATGGATCTCGCGGTCAAGCTGTGCATTTGCCTTGGAGTTTCGACGAGATGAATTTCGGGAGTCGTTGGTCTTTCTTTATGCGTTTTGTTTGGCATTTTGGAAACCTGCGTAACAATAAAATTAAACCAATAAGGCACTCTTAATCATTCTATCAACTTTTCTTAATTTTAGACTTTTCACTCTTTACCCAATAAACATCTTTCCCCTTTTTAGCCAATTTTTCGCTTGAATGCGAACTGAATTAATAGAACGCAATACAAAAACTCAACTATTTCTGTTTGAAAATTATTTCCCTTTAGTTTAAAATTCTACAGATATATTTTTTTATTTAGAAATTCATCTCTTTTGATTAAGAATTTTACTATTTAAATTAAAATTGATTAAAATTCAACTGTTTTATTGAAAATTCGTCTTTTTTAATGGAATTCAACCGTTTTGGTCTACAATAAAAACATTCTTGGGTTGAAATACCAACTGTTACATTTTTCGTTGAGACACGGTTCTGTTCTTGACTTTAATTGAAATTCACCGAAGTGTAAACCTCAGGGACGTCTTGCAATGCTGTGCATCGTGATGCAGTGATCCAACTAGACCGTTAAAAAAATCAGAAATTTTTTTCATTCAAGTGTATTCCATTTGAAGATTAAAAATTTTAGTTGAAAATTCATATATTTGGATGAAAATGTAAATATTTTCTTTTGAAGTTCGTTATCCTCAGGTTGAAAATTTATTTTTAACTGAAAATGTAACTATTGAAGATGAAGATTGATCATTTTAATTGAAAATTCATCTCTTTGTTTAAAAATGTTACTATTTTGTTGAAAGCTCATCTTTTTGGTTAAATTCAACTGATTTTTCTTGAAAAAAAATTTTTTGTTGAAATATCAACTATTACATTTTTCGTTGAGAATTTATCTTTTATGGTTAAAAATTCATTACTCTTTGAAACTTCGTATTTTTGACTAAAAATGTAAATTAAAAAAAAAGTGCAAATTTAACTGATTCCATTTTTTCCAGTTTAAGATTATCATTTTAGTTGAAGATTTATCATTTTACTTGGAGATTTATCTCTTTGTTTACAAATGTAAATATTTTGTTGAAAATTCATCGTTTTTGTCATTATTCTTTGATTGAAACTTAATATTTTGGACTAAAAATGTAAAATAAAGAAAAAATAAAATTTAACTAACTCAAACTACTCCACATGAAGATTTATCATTTTAGTTGAAAATTGATCTTCTTGGTTAAAATTGTAACTATTTTATTTAAAATTCTTCTTTTTTGGTTATATTCAACTGTTTCTAATTAAAAATGATTCTTAAAAAATTAACTATTTACGTAAAAGTGAAACATTTTTTTTTCATGGTTGGTTAAGGATACGTCTCTAGTTAAAACTTTAACTATTATGCTGAAAACTCGCTTTTGTTCAGTTGAAAATTATATTTTTTTTACTGAAAATGTAACTATTCCATTTTCGTTTGAAAGCCTTACCTCTTTAACCAAATATTCAATTATTTGGTTAAAAGTTCATGTATTTTTGCAATAATTTATTTTTGGTAGAAAATTAATTTTTTGGTTTGAAAATGCAATTATTTGTTTAAAAATTGAATTATTTTGTTTAAACTTTAATTATTTTCTTAAAAGATCATCTTTTTGAATAAAACAATCGCCTTTGAATTATAAATACAACTTTATCGTAGAAAATTCATCTTTCTTATTTGCAAGCTTACCTTTCTTTGTTGGAAATTAACTATTTTGTTGAAAATTAACTTTTTGTTGAAAATGAGTAATTTCAGGTTGTAAAGTGAATTGTTTGCTAAAAAATTCATGTTTTTAAGTTGAAAATTCAACTATTTAAAAAAAATGGTGTTTTCTGCTTAAAAGTTTATCTATTTGGTTGTTAACGTAACTGCTTGTTTGACAATTAATTATTTTTGTTAGAAATGTAACTATTTGACTGAAACTTTGTGATTGAAAATTTAACTATTTGATTGAAAATGCGATATATTTTCGTTCGAAATCTTAGGAATTTAAAGCGTTTTATATTGAATTAAATATGGTACCTGCATTAATTTTATTTAAAAGAATTCATTCCCCTATTGCCGTGACAAATCACCCTATATTCCCTGTTTTGAGACGATTTTGGGCTGTGAAGTATGTATTTTTATATATTTTTTTAAATCTTACCCTTGGAGGATTTAATTTTTCAGTCGATTTGCTGAAGGCTTGAGCCAATCTTCTTACAGAAGGCAGCGGCAGTTCTTTTTCCATAAAATTTCCAGAGCTTCCTTCTTCAGAAGACTGTTCAGTTTCACTTTGAAGCGAAATATTTTCCACCGAATTGTCCAAAACTTTCCCCTTACTTTCTCCTTTACTTTGATTCCTAATTTCAATTCCATTTCTTCTTTCTTCTTCAGTCTCATCTTTTTTAGGGGAATATTTACACCTTCCTTCGTATTTACATTTCATCATATTTACATTGATGCTGCTTTCATAATGCTGACTATCAGCAATATTCGGAACTGATTTGGCAGAAAACATCCCTCGAATTGCAAAATAATCCCCAGATTCGAAAGACTCGTGGTTTAATTCTTCTGTGCTTTTCGTTAAATCGTAACTATCATCCTTCTCATTTTTAATTTCTCTTCTCTCATTCAAACAAAATTTGCTTTTAGCTTTGATAATCTTTGGTTTGTTATCTTCGTTGTGATTTCTGATGTCTAGTTGAATTGATTGAGTTCTTCGAAGTCCACTTTCGTATCCAAAAGATTTCAAATCCAATTTATTTACCACCCTCTGTTGCGATGGCTTAGGGCTTTCGAAATTTTGATTTCTAAAATCATTTGCAAATCCATAAGCTCTTAAATCGAGACGACGAATTTTTTTTATCTTCTCATCTGAAATTGGTTCAGAATTTGTGCTCAGAATTTCTTGGTTATTCAATCTGGCATTTATTTCATTCTTGTTGTTCTTCCTTTCTTTTTCTAGTAAATTTTCAACCTCGGAAGTCTCCCAATCGACTGAAGGAACTATTACTTCGCTGTTGAAACAATGAGTGACTTCGATTGTTGGTCTCGAGTCAAGAGATTTTTCTGATTTCAGGTTTCTAGGATCCAAAGATTGGAAATCGCTCTCCTCGTTAAATTCGTTATTTTTCTGCCACCTGGAGACCTTTTTTTCGTTCTGCTGAAACATAAAAGAAACTTCGTTGAGAATTTTTTAGTTTAATATTTGTTTGTCGAGTCTATATTCATTTTTTCCATTAAATTTTTGTTCTATTTTCCTAATCAATATTTAAATCTAGATGATTTCTTCGAGTTCTGTAGAGAGAATAGAATATCTTAAATGAGTTAAGAAAATATATTTTGGATGGAGATATTCGCAGGTTGAGTGTTAATTTTTACACATAAAAGCACCACCAACAAATAGTTTTGGAACATATATGATGTCTATTTTTCTAATATTCCCAAGCACTGTCGATGATAGAATATCATTTAATATTTGTATAGTTCAGTGTATGATTATATATATATATATATATATATATATATAAAATTTATAAATTAGAATTGGTTTCATTCATTTAATTTTATTTTAGAGAACTTAAATGTGACATTGTGAAATTTCTAATAATTTCGAACATATGAAATTTAAATTGTACTGACTGTTACGATTCTTATTAAAAAATGTACAGTTTTGAATTTCAATCTCAATCTTAAAATTGTTGAATTTAAACGATTTAGTTCGAAATCGTACAATTTGTAATCTTTACAAATTGTAAATTGCAACATTTTCACAATGTTAATCAAAATTTTATTAATTGTGACTGGTTCGAATGTCGAACCTAAAAATGGCAGCAATTTTAACCTATTGAAATTGTTGAACATTTTTTTACATCTTCGTTTGAAATGTACAATTTTTAAGAGAAATCTGTAAATGTGTTTTATAAAAAAATGTTTAATTCTAAAAAGTTCAGATTATAATTTTTAGGGTTTTAACTTATTTAAAATTGTGTAATTTATGACAATTAATTCTGAAATTTTTAAATTAGATTATTTTAAATTATAAATTTTTCAATTTTTGCATTAGTCAATTTTTAATTTGCAATATAATAATAAAATGTAGAAAGTTTAAAAAGTGCAAGTTTTTGAAATTTTAAGTTTAATGAAGAATTTGGAATTGATAAATTAGCACAATATAATTCAAATTCCTAATTTGCCAGTTCAATTTTAAGCATTTGGTAACTGAAAATGTAGAAAAATGTTCTACGCTTTAATTTGAAATTTACATTTTTTTAAGTTGAATATGGAAATTTGTTCAATAATAGCATATTCAATTATAAAAAGTTCAGCTTTTTATCTTTATGGTTTTAATTCATAGGTCAAAATTTTGTAATTTCTAACATTTAATTCTCAAATTCTTCAATTTAATTTTTTTTTAATTCTAAATAATTCAAATTTAACACTATTCAATTTTTAATTTTCAATATAATAGTAAAATCTACAAAGTTTAAAAGCTGTAGAATTTTTAACTTTGCAGATTCGCTTTTTAAATTTTTAAATTAAAAAGAGCAAATTTTGAAAGTTTCACATTTTTAAACAAATTTGGGATCATATAAAGCAAAATTATTTATTTTAAATTATCCGAAGTCCTACATTTTCATTCTAATTTTAAATTCTTGCCGAATGAAATTGCTGAAAAATGTTCCACATTTTTATTTGAAATTTACAAGTTTTTAAGTGGAATTTGAAAATTCACATTGTTCAATTTTTAATTCTGAATATAATAGTACAATTTAGTTAACTTTGAAGATTCAAATTTCAAATGTTTAAGTTAAAATGTGAAAATTTTCGAAGTTTTAAATTTAAAAAATTCTGGAATCTTATAAATTTGCACAATTATTCATTTGAAATTATCCAAATTCCTAAATTGTCATGATTCCAATTTTAGATACTTTCTGATTGAAATTGTTGAAAAATGTTCTACATTTTAATTTGAAATGTAGAATTTTTCAATTGGAGTTTGTAAATGTGGTTAATAAAAAAATATTGATTTATAAAAAGTTCTGCTTTTAATTTTTATGAAATGAAAGTATAATTTAAGATTATTTAATTTATGAAATTTAATTCTAAATTGTTAAAATTCTAAATTTCAATACGACAGTAAAATTGTTTAAAGTTTACAATTTTAAATAATTTAATTTCCAAAAGAACAAGGCATGATTAAAAATTTGCATTATGATGTATTACAGTTAGAGTTTTGAACCAAAAAAGAACTATATATCTACAAACTCCTTACAATAAATTTTGGCATGCTCCGTTAGTTAACAGAAAATTCAACATTCGAAGAAAATACTTACCCTAAAAAGGCAGATTCTCATGCAAGGCCAGTGCTCAGGATATAGATTGCAGAAGAATGTTTGTAATTTTTAATTGTAAAAGGACTGAATATTCCTGTTATGATATTAATCGTCTCCAAAGATTGTTTTTTCAAAGAAACGTGTATTTACAAGTATTTTTTGCATGCTTAGTAGACATTATGAAAAGTAGAAAAAAAGATTGTGAAAAATGTTTAATACTTAAAATATTTATAGGAAGTTTAATATTTTAGCCTTCACCATTCTAGTGTATATTTATACAAAACTAACTTATTTAAAAAATTTTAATGGTTTATTACAAAAAGACTAGTTATTTAATGAATCCTTTCTATTTTTGTTAGAAAAGATCGTTTTCTTGAAAAGTCTCTCGAGACCTTCTACTTTTTTTACCGTCAATCGACCTCAAATCTTGTAAAGTCTCAAAATTTCTGTTGATAAATTCCGGTACTAACGGAGGTTCTAATCTGAGGCTATCAGTTTCAAAATCATTTTTATTCAGACAATTTTGATAAATTGGGTTTCTTCTTTTCGTTCCACTTTGTGAACAAACTGATTCGTTATCAGTGGACAGTCGAGATTTCGGTCTTGCTGAAGCATCATTCAAAAATTTGCTCATTATTTCTTTATCAACGAAGCATTCATTTTCTGAATGATTCCTTAATTTCTTCTCTCTCAAAGATTTCCTTCGCCTGAATGTAACACCTTGATCACTCAAAGCAGTTTTTGCTCTTTTAAAAATATTCTGGTGTCTTCTTTGAAATTCGAAATCTATTAAAGTCTCTGTTTCCAGATATTTTTGCTTCATATTCGATAAAGATTTCCTGGATTTAGTTTTCCTGTAAGGGTCCAACTTTTCAGGGTTTATTTTATCTCTCTTAATACCTCCAAAAGTTTGAAACTTTAAAGCTGCAAAGTCGTAATCATTATCGTTAATAGGACACTCTTGAAGGTCGTTTTTGTCGTAAAGATCTTCGTTATCACTTTTATCTTCACTTAATCTCCGGGTTTTAATTCCCCCGAAAGTGTTATACTTTCCCACTCCAAAATCCCAGTACCTTTTGCCATGAATAGAAAGAAATTGACTTTCTCTAGCTTTTCTGAATTTATTTCTCGACTCTTCAAGACTTTCGGAGATTTTTGTAAAATCAGAGTCACTTGATTCAATTGAGTACATTCCGGAATCTTGATCAATCGGATTTATTTCTTGATATATTTCTCGTTTACTTATTTCTTGATTTATTTCTGAATTTTCGACTTTGAATAAGGGATTTGTAACGACATCTTTCTCAAAATATATCAGTTGGTTGAGGAATTCCTTCTTCCTTTCTGAGAGGTTCAAAATTTGATCAAGATTTGTTTCATGTTCTAGTAAAATTGACTGTCGATTTTGTATTTCTCGAACATCTTCAGTATTTTTTGCAGCTTCCATATTTTCATTTTCTTCGAAGTTTTCATCAGAATTTTTTCTTACCGGAATAATTTTGTTTTCAGTTCTGTTGATTTTTTCCTCAGTTAGGTGAATCAAAGGATTAATAACAAATTGGGGACTGGAATTTGGATCGCGATAGCTGCACCTACGAAGACTGCCCCTAAGTGAAGCCTCTTCGAATTTTTCAAGGCCGAAACTCACCTGAGGTTCAAAATCGCTTCCAGAGTTTGAATGTTGAGACAATGCGCTACTTGGCCTGCTTCTATTTCCTCCCGATTTTGCCTGTGTGTCTCCACTTGGTGTCATAGCATCGTTGATATAATAGTCTCTCCCAAACCTAGAGAATTTTTTTAATATTTTAAATTTTGACCTAGATACGAAGTCAATTGCAAATTTGCTAAATTAGACTTTACCTCTTTACGTCGAGCTGCTTCGCTCCCAATAAAATTTGAAGAGGCTTTCCTGTCGTTTTGGGAACTTCAGCATTGTTCCTAAAATATATATATATATATATATAATTTTATTTTTGTTCTACTTTATAAGGGTGGCCGCTGAACAGGGAGATGACCGGGGCTTTTTAAAAACCAGAAAAAGTCGGGAAATAAGAGTAAATTATTATTTTTTTGTGGGAATTAAAAAAATTTCTAGAAGAGAAACAAAATACAATCACCTAAACTATCACAATTTTCATATTACACGATATCATGCAATTTTCAGTAAGTTCGATTTTTTACTTTTTTAAGTTGTTAAGTTGCATTGTTAACTTCTCAAGCATTAATATTTTCCTATACAATTTTTCCATATTAGTTCTTTAATTTTAAGCATACATGTTCAATTTCAAGAATTTGAAAATGCAGTTTTAAATACTTAAAAAATTAAATATTAAAAGCGTTCCAAATTGAAACTTTTCAGATAAAAAAAATTTAGGTTGATCAACTGCAAATATAAATTAATGAATTGTAAAATTAAACTGTAGTTCGATTAATAAAAATTAAAATATTACTGATTTTGCAAGACGATTCTGGATCTGTTAAAAATTAAACAATTTGCAGATTCTAACTTTAAAAATTGAATCGTTTAATTGGAAAGTCTTATTTGTTAAACAAATATAAGCGTCCGATTGAAACTTTATCAAATATTTCTAAAGTTTAAATAGTTTTAAATTAATAGATAAGATTGCATGATTTCGCATAAAACGCAAAATTCCGAATGTTGAAGAATAGCGAAAAAATAATGACAAAAGTAGAAAATTTCCCCAAAAAATTAACTTTTAAAATTTTGAATTACTGAAAAAATACTGATAATGTTTATTAACGAAGTTTAAATATTTTGAACTTGAAAGTAAACGAAACTATAAAAAATTTGAAAATTTAAAACTACCAAAATATTATTAAATTAAAAAAATTGTAAAATTAGTAAATTGCCGAATTTAGAAAATTATAGAAATTTAAAGTTTTAGAAAAAAAGTTTAATATTTTGTATCTGTTAGAATAATATTTGATTCTATATACGTGCAGTTTGAAATTGAAAAAAGCTTATAATTGAAAATTTATGATTTTTTTTTTACTTTTTCGGGAACTTGAAGTTTCGACAACTTTGAACATTTCGAAATTTAAAATACCGTGCTTTAAAATATTTCTCTAGTTCTATAATTTCAGGAATTTTTCTATATATCTTAATTTTTCTAGTTACGTTCATTTTTACTTTCCGAACATTTTAATTTCGATAATAAAATTTTTCGGTAATATTCTATTTCGCTAATTATATTTTCAGTAAAATATTTAATATATTTACTTTAAAATATTCCATTTTTAAACCATTCCATTAAGTAGTTTTGAATCTTAAAAATGGCAACGTGTTACGTTAAAACTTTGAACGTTACAAGGTTAATGGTTGTACTTAGATTTTTTTAATTTGTCAGTGAAAGTATTGAATTTTCATGTATAAAGAAGACTTGAACAATTATTAATTTGAAAGGACTGTAAATTAAATATTTACCTTCTAATTTAAAAATTGCTCAGTCTTAGAGCATTGAAAATGATAGCATGGATTTTAGTTTTACATTTTAACGACATTAATTCTGTTTTGGTTACTTTATATTAAAAAAATTTCAGCTTTAAGAGTTTAAATTTTTTAATTTCAACGGCCGAGAAGATATTTTGCGAACCTGGAAAAACCCGGGAATTTTTTCGATTTAAACGGCCACCCTCTGTATTTCAAGAAGTAATTACCCTGAAATTTCTGATCTTCTGGAATATTGCCTCTCCAGAAGCCTCTTTTGAATATTTTCCTGACTGTAGGGATTGTTTCGGATTGGTGTCGCATTTTCCCACTTTTTGTGCTCGCGTTCTGCGATAGTTCCTAGAAAACATTGATATGTTAGTTAATTTCGACAAGGAAATTGTTATCGTTAACGTTGCTGTATGAAATTCTAAACTTTATTAGTTAATTTAAAAAAAGGAACTATCGTTAGTTTTTTACTATTACATTTGTACGTGCAACACGCACGTATACTTCTCAATTTAGGGATAAAATAATTTTTAATACAAAATACAAATTTCGTATAACTTGTTGTTTTGTTAAAAGTTCTTGAACAATTGAATTCGAGCTTAAATTATATTTGAGGCATTTCACACTCCATGAGAAAGAATCTAGAAGATTTTAAAGAACATTTTGTACAGGATTTTATCAAATCTTAGGAAAACTTCAAGAAAGTTTAAAATATATTTAGGACTTTCAGAAATTTGGAAAGAATTCAGAAATATTTGATAAATTTTCAGAAATCTTTTAAAGTTTTAAAATAATTTAAATCTCTTCAAGTCTTCTGAGATTCCCAAAAATATTACACAAACTAGTTGGAACAAAGTATGTATTCGAGGGGTGTTAATAAATTACGTTACCAATTTAGGGGGGGGGGCGCAAAAAACTAATGTTGGTGAAATGGGATTTTAGGAAATTTATCTTTTTCCTTTTTTTTTTGCTTTTTGCTTAAATGTGAACAGAATTAGTAAAACCCATTAAGAAAATACAACTACACTCGTTCGCCAAAAGAACGAGCAGCTCGGGACCGCGACCTGCCGAGCGAACGAACACGTGAGGGGGCTCCCAC
>JAWWLR010000166.1:3120023-3136444 GCA_035041075.1 Acraspis erinacei | reverse complement strand
GGCTCAGTCGCCACGTGCTCGCTCGCCCGGCAGGCTCGTTGAATCAGCGCTCGTTCTCTTGGCGAACGAGTGTATTTTTGATTGAAGAATCTACTACATATTATATTTTTGGTCCGTAATACGGCTTGTTTGGTTAAAAGTTCTACTGTGTGTTTGGAAATTAATTACTTTTCTTTAAAATGCAAAAGTTTTGACAATAAGTCATCTTTCTTAGTCAAAAATTCAACAACATGATTGAAAGTTAAACTACTTTGTTAAAAATTCATTTTTTTGTTTGAAAATCCATCTGTTTGGTTAAAAATGTACCTATGCCATTTTTAGAGAATTCATATTTATTGGATAAAAATTCAACTACTCATTGATATGTTAAGTACTCGGGGTTTTTAATTCAACTGGTTAAGGAGGGACTTCGGTCTTTTTGGTGGAAAAAGCACTTCCTTCTGAATTTTTGTAAAAATCCGGTTAAGGTTACTTTATTATACTATTTTACATATTATAGTTTATGATTTAAACATCATCTTCCGAAATTTTGGTTAAGAAATATCAAGAAATAAGCCGGTGACAGAGCATTTTCAAAACCGACTTTTTCAAAAGATGGGATGCAGTGCCCCTCGTAACTCATCGTAGAGTCATCTGAAATCAAAAAGCAAGTATGGTTAGTTAAACCAGATGTTTATAGTTCCCCCAACGGTTTTTTTTCATTGTTAAATTTTTGGGTTGTCTTTTTAAGCAAAACCAGTTATTTTTTATAACTAGTGATTCAATCAATAGTTTTGATTAAAAAGACTACCCAAAAATTTAAAAATGAAAAAGAACCGTTGGGGGCAGGAAAAACATCCACTTTAACTAACCTCACTTGATTTTTGATTTCAGATGATTCTACGATGAGTTACGAGTAGCACCGCACACCATATTTTGAAAAAGACGTTTTTGAAAATGCTCTATCGCCGGCTTATTTCTTCATATTTTTTACCATAATTTGGAAAACTGATGTTTAAATCATAAACTATAATATGCAGAATAGTATAATAAAGTTACCTTAACCGGATTTAAAAAAAAAACAGAAAAAGTGGTTTTTTCCGCTTAAAAAATCATCCTTGTGTGGAAACTGCATTTTTTATGGTAGAAAAAGTGATCTTTCTTGGTTAAAAATTAACTTTTTTATTGTCGAAAATTGAACTTTTAGGATTGAGTACTGTTTTGTAGACAATTGTCTTTTTTCTTCAAAATTCAACAACGTTGTTGAAAATTGATGTTTTTTGTTGATAATTGATCTTTGTTGGTAGAATATTATTCTTCTGTTTAAAATTCGTTTTTGTTTTCGTTTAATTCAACTGTTTCAAATTTCATCTTTGAGTAGAAAATTTACCTGTTAGGGTAGAAAAGTCATCTTTCAACAGTCTTATAAAAAAGTTTGCCTTTGTGGCTTGATAATTTAACTGTTTTTGATCGAATTTCAACCTTTTTTGTTGGAAGTTTCTCCATTTGATTGAAAATGCATTTTCTAGGGATAAAATGTCAACTGTTCAAATAAAAATTCTTCCTTTCGAATGGAAAATTCATCTTTCATGATACAAAAGTCATCTTCCTTGGTTGAAAATAAACTTTTTTCATTACAAATTTAATTGTCTTGGAAAATTTAACTATTTGGTTGAAAGTTCAACTATTTTGTTGAAAATTCGCCTGTTCGGTAAACAAAAATAACTTTTTAGGTTACAAATTAATTTACCTGGTAGAAAATTATGAAACCTTAGAAATTTATAATCCTTCACATTGAATGCAACATGGTATTTACATTAATTTTATTTGAATAATTTCTTCCTCTATTTTTCTTAAAAATCACCTTATTATACCGATTTTTGAGAATTAAAATCTATTGAGGTTGAAAAATTCCTAACAAGATTTTAATGACAATTTTATTCAATTTTAGTTAAAAGGCTTGTTTCAATGTCAGATGAGTAATGCATAAAACAAGGAAAGTGTTTATAAATAAATAGCTGATTCGCCTAACAGTTATTAGTAAGAAAATTAGACGAGGTTACCTGGTCGAGGTGGAGTGGCCAATTCAGCTTTCCCGTCGACTTTTTTATCTTTTATGTATGTTTTATGAGAAGTCTTTTCACCTTCAACGAACGCCGCAGCCTCGCGGCACTTCCTACAAAGTGGAATCTTGAAATTAATTATGTTCCTGACACACGAGAAAAGCTCATTAAAGGCCACGCTTTATTATAAATTCAATTGAAAGTTAAAAGACATCATTGAAATAAACTTTGAAATTAAATTGACGAGACAAGAGGTTGGGAAGAAAAACTATTGGTTGAGTCCTTTGACGTTTTCAAGACTAAACAATTGAATGATGCCCGACTTCGAAGAAAAATAATTAAAGTTGTAAACTATTGTTACAAAATTTATTAATTCAATCAGGGTGGCTGTATGTCAGGAAAAACCTGGAGTTTAGGGAAAAGTCAAGGATTTTGAAAAAAATCTTGCAGAAGACAAAGATAATAAATTTTGATGTTGAAAATCAACTGATTTTGTTGTTTAAATTTGGGTTGTTTTGTTAAAACTTCTTATCTTTTAAATTAAAATTTCAAGTATTTGGTTGCAAATGCAGCTGTTTTGCTAAGAATTATTACTTATATTTTGTAGTTTGTAAAATGAAACTGTTTTGTTGAAAATTCAAATTTTTCGGATATTAAATGTTGTATATTAAAACTTCAATTATTTGGTTGCAAATGCAATTATTTGTTATTGATTTGTTTATCTTTTGCATTTTAAAATTCGAACATTCAGTTCAGAATTTGCCTTTGCAGGTCTAAAGTTTAAATACTTGATTGAAAATTGAATTATTTTGTTAAAGTCATTATTTTCGGTTGAAAAATCATTTTTCTTGGTTAAAAATTTTACTTTTTCAGGTTCACAATAAAAAATTTTCTTGTCTTTAAAATTCGTTTTGTTTGGTAAATTAAACTACTTGGTGTATGACAGGTTTCTTTGCGGTTTAAAATATCATCCCTTTTAGTAGTGTAATTTAATCTTTTTTTATAAGAATGACACTTTTTGGTTGAGAATTAATCTTCTTTGTTTAAGGATTCAAATATTTTGTTGAAAGTTATGATTTTTTAGGGGAATTGCACAGTTTTTTATTTAACCCTTAAACGTCCCACTTCCTTCATGAAACGAACCGGTCTTACTGGGACGATTCTGACCCCAACCACCTTATGAGCTTTTATAAATAAACTACAGTGTTTTTCAAGTTGAAAAATTCATAGATGTTCACTGACTATCCCTTCAAAGGAGAGATCATGTTATTTACATAAAAAAAATTTTTAATTAGTTAAAAAAATCTATAATTGCAAAAAAATACGAAAAATGAAATTTCAAATGAAAGGGGTCTTGCCGCGAACGACCCCAGTAAGACTTTTAAGGGTTAAAATTAAAATCTGCTTTGTTTGAAATATTTGCTATTATATTATTCGCTGAAATTCAGCTTTTTGGTTTAAAATTGAAGTACATTGTTGAAGCTTTAAACAATTAGTTAACAAATCTTTTTTTAAGGTAACTTTAGTTAACTTTTAGTTTAAAATTCATCTGTTTAGTTGCAATGTAATCTATTTTGTTTAAAATTGATATTTTTAAATTAAAAATTCAACTATTTGGTTAAAAGATGAACTAGTAGTAAGTTTTCAACTAAAAATGTAACTTTTCCATTTTTTACTGAAAATTGATATTTTTTAGTTGGTAATTCGTCCTTTTTGATAGAAAACTAAAGGTCTTAGTTTGAAATTTCCTATTGTTTGGTTAAAAATTCAAGTGTTCGGTTTAAAATTAATTTTTTATTGAAAATTCTAGTATTTTACAGAAAATTCATCTCTCAAAGGCTTGACAATTCAACAATTTAGATAAAATATTTTTCTTACTTGGCTGAAAAATATTCATTTGTAGAAAATATGTCTTTGTGGTTAAAAATTCATAATTTTACTTGAAAATTAAAGTCGTTGGTTGAAAATTCGTTTTTTTAGTTGAAAATATATGTATTTATTTTGATTGAATAATATTTTTTTTTTCATTTTAGTTGTTAATTGATCCCTGTTAGTTTTGAAACTTCGTCTTTTAGTTTTAAAATGCATATTTTTTGTTGAATTATCAAATATTCCACTTTTGTTGAGAATTCATGTTTATAGATTGACAATTCAACTAGTTTATTAAAAATTGAACTCTTTAGTAAAAAATTTATCTTTTTTGTTGAAATAAATAAATTTGAAAGTTTCTATGTTAAAAATGTTACAAGATTAAAATGCTAGTTTCTGAATATTAATGGACAGGCAAAAAAAAGTTGACCAGGGAAAAGTCAGAATATTTTGAAAATTAAATTTTTCGGTCAATCAGGTTTAATTTTAATTTGGAAATTTAACTTAAAATTCAATCAATGTGATATATTTTAAAATTATAAGTTGAAAATAATTTAAATCATTCGAAGTTTGAGATTTAAAAAATTAACATCAGAGATATAAAATTTGAAAATCTTGAATTTACAAAAGGAATACAAAACAAATTTGACTTAAAATTTAAAAGCTTTTGTAATTAGATAGAATGAGAACTCGAAATGATAACAAAATATTAAACATTGGATTTTTTATTCTATATTTTAAATTCATGTTAGGGAAGCTTCCAAAGTGTTAGGACTATTTCGAAAATTCGTTTCATTTCAGATTCATCTGAAAAGTATAATTCTAATGTTCATCGGCGAATTTATTGTCTATATTCAGTATGCAATCGACTCACAAAATAAATTTCGCTGAGAAAACTTTTAAAGGTTCATTAGCGAAATCTTTTTCTTCAGTCGACGCCAATGAATTTTCAGTCTACGATTGTCGTTCCTGATAAAACTTTTAATTACCGTTTACGTAGATATCATCGTCGTTTGGATTCTGACCTCGTTCTTCAGTCAAATGATTTAATTTCTACATAATCTGCTTCTGTTAATTAATTATTTTTTAAGAAAATGATAATCTATGTTTTAAAGCTGTTTTCAAGTATGAATATGATTGAATGATCCATTAAAGCAAATATTTTCACTGATTGCACAAAATAATCTTTATTATGATATCAAAATTTGATAGTATCTGATCTTTGTAAAATAATAGATTAATATGATTAGAAGCGATAAGTGTTGAACTTTAATTCCGAATTCTAAAACTGGCCTTTCATTCTTTAAAATAAGTGGCTGGTCTTTCTTAAAAACTTAAAGGCCAATTCAAATTTAAAAAAAGACGTAACTTTATTATGTTTTAAAAATAATTTCAAAGTTGTACCTCAGATTTTCTATGGAAGGCGGTGGACTTTTTGGAATTGGAGGTGGCTCATCATTTACGTCATCTGTTTCATCAATTCCCATTGGGCCATAAGCGGTTGTTAAACTATCCATATGTTTTTGAGTTGCAGTATCATAATGTTCAGTATATTCACTTTCTTGCTGAATTCCATCTTCGCCTAAAAAATTCAAATATATCAAAATCCCAAAATATTTCGCTCAATTTTTTTGTTTTTTTGTTTTTAATGAAATTTAAAAAAAAGTGATATTTTTAGAAAAATAGAAAGATATTTTATAATATCCTGAAAGTTATCAATTATTTTCTCAATCGCAGTTTAACAGTTTCACTTACCATCGACTTTATGATGTCCATTCGTCATCAGAAATTTTGATTTGCTGACGTTTCCTTCGAGAATGTTTTCTTTGCAATCCTTGTCTTTAGATTCACCGAGTGATTTATTTATTTCTTTTTTTTCTTCCTTGGGAGGATTTTCAGCAATTATCGAGCATCTTTTTGAATTCATGTTGACACTTTCATCAATAGATTCAACATTTTTTAATTCTTCGGAATTTTCTGGTGAAGATTTTTGGATAGATTCATGTATTCTAGAATGATTAGAAACTAGAACAGCTTCAATTCTGGTTGGGATTTTTTCCTCTTTCTCATTATGACCATTTGTTTTATTTTTAGTTTGATCTTTTTCTTTCTTAGAAGTCTTCAATAATTCCAAAGACTCTTTTCTTTCGTTAATATTTGAAATGCCAATTTTCTGCTTTTCGTTTATGCCCTGCTTTACATTTTCCAAAATGGCATTGGACTTTTTGTAATTTTCAAGAACTTCATGATCTTTCACATTATCTGAACTTTCCAACTGAATGGCTTCTAAATCTAAAGGCTCTTTTTCAGACTCTGAAGTTTTAGGAACGACATTGCTTATTACGACTCTAATTTCCTGTTCAATTTCCTCGTCAGATTGAGCAGAGCATTCGGAAAGGTCCGAAGTATCTTCAGCATCTCGATCACCAATTAATGCTCGGAATTCTGAACTTGCGTTTGGAACCAACATGGAAACAGGTTCGGACCTGGCATGAATTTTTCTTTTTTGGAAAAGCCAATTTTCCTCCCAGGATTCGACAGGAGTGACGAGACCCTGAACTGAATCTTCCAGACTTTCGTCTGATGAATCTTGAGATGCTGGGAAAATGAAAATAATTAGTTAAAAAAAAAACTTTTTACCTTGATCTGTTTGTTTATTGGAAACTAAAAATGCTTACGATCGAGGATGTCGATCCCAAATTCTGGAAATGGAACTCGTCGACTGTTTCGAAAATCGAGACCATTTTTGTTTTCGTGATTGATGTCTTCATCGGATGTATAGGTCGTTGTCACTTCTTCTATTCTTTCTTCAATCTAAAATTAAAAAGATAAATAAAACTTCCTTTTTTTACAGAAATATATAATTGAGATTGAAAGTTTTTAAGTCGAATTTGATAAAATTGCATAGATCGCATTTTTTACCCCCTAAAGTTGATCATTTTAACCTAATTTTTCCCCTTTTCCGCTTTTGACAAGGTTTCGATTCATTTAAAAATATCATAAACAGAAATTTAAAACAATACACAAAAAACGCTCTGAGATAGATTCTTTTTGATGATACCAATTTTAAATATTTCCGAAACCATCTATTTTCTAATTTTGTAGATTTGAAGGATACCTTCGACAACGAAGAAATTTCGAACGATTCAATTGAGAAACTAAAAAAGCAGAAATAAGGAGATTTTTCACAAAAATTTGTAAAGGAATTTATTGTTGATATGTATTAATATTAAATTGAAATTCAAGCGCTTCAAGCTTCCAACATTTCAAGTAAAAACGTTACAATTTCAACAAAATAGATAAATTTATAATAAAATATTAAAAATTTGAACCTAAAATATAAAGTTTTAAACAAGAAGATTTATTTTCTACAAAAAAAGAATTTACAATCAAGGAGATGAATAATAGATAGATGAATAATAGATAAATTTTAAAAAAGTTAAAAAATATCTATATTTCCAACCAAGGAGATGAATATTCAACTAAAATTATGAATCTTGAATAAAAAAGTTACTTTTAACAAAGAAGTTTTACTTTTAACCAACTAGATGCATTTTTAAGCAAAAGATTAATCCCGAACGAAAAAATTTAGAAGTTTTGATATTAAAATCAAAAACGTTTAAAGTGTTTAATCAGAAAGATTTGCACTTATGCTGAAAGACAAATTTTTAACAAAATAGTTGATTTTTTAAACCAAAAGGATAAATTTACAACGAAAAAGATAATAGTTTTGATATTTCATAAGAAAAAAGATTTTAATTTTAAATAAAAAAACATTTTCATTCAGCCAAAAAGATGAATTTCCAAGAAAATAGTTTACTTAAAAAAAAGGATTTTGCAATCGATAAAGAAAAAAAGTCAACCAAATTGTTGAATTTTCAAGCGAAAATACGAATTTTCAACAAAATAGGTAAATTTTCATCCAAAGAAATGAATCTGTATATAAAAAGTAATTAGTTCATAAGTGGATTTGTAATAAAGGGCCTTGCTCGTGCACCGTTTTTAAATAAATAAAAAATACTCAAATTTATCCGAAAAGACGATTTTTAAATAAACAATTAGATTTTTCAAACAAAAAATATTTTTCAGCCAATAAAGAAAAAAAATGTCAGCCAAATTGTTGAATTTTCAACTAAAAAAATAAACAAATTTTCTACAAAACATATAATTTTTTAGCCGGAAAATATGAATTGTCAACAAAATAGTTGCATTTTTACATAAAAAAGAGGAATTTTCAAAGAAAAGATGAATGTTAAACTAAAATGATGAATCTTTAAATAAAAGATTAATACTTATTATAGAAGTTCTATTTTTAACCACTTTCTTAAATTTTCAAGCAGAAAGATTAATCCTAATCAAAAAAGGTATTTTTTTACATTTGAACAAAAAAATGGTAATTTAAAGAATAGTTATTTTATTTCAAAAATAAGAACTTTTTAACAAAACATTTGATTGTTTAAACAAGTGATAGTGATTTTTGTGTTTCTCAAATTATTTCTTTCTAGTTTACTCAGAAAAATATTTGAACAACTCAGAGTTCCTTACTGAAAAGAATATTCTACGAAAAATTTATGAAAATAAGAAATCAAAATCTATCTACTGCTAAAAATACATTTAAAAGAATTAAAACATGAGAATTTTGTAATTATGTTGTTTATCCGTCTTTCAATCTTTGATCTTCAATTCTTTTCTCATATATTTGTATCAGTAAAAAGTGATGGAATGCTTAACATGTTCTTTCAAAGCTAGACAAACAAATGTTTTATATAAGCAGAAAAAATTTTGCTGGACACAATGCAGAATCTTTCCTTGGATATTTTGTCGTTAATACAAAAACTTTCTAAAGAAAAGACGCCGCTGTTAGAGAGCATTTTTGTTCAATATTGACGAAATCCGATATATGATATGTTTAGGTGTTCAAACTCGTCAGTTTGAACATCTCATTTGAATTTTGAAGAGAATTCTAAAAGCTCTTTATTTTATTAGAACAGTCTTACTAACAAGGTGTCTTTTATTTTTATAGATGATATGAGCGAAAAAGAAAAAACGAAGCGGAAAAATATAAGGAATTATAGGACACTGTCAGGTCGGGGCTATAGATTACTTCAAGGACCTCCACTTTTTCTAGTCTATACTAATGGAGCATTTCCATCGCGAGCTCGAGTCGAGCATCTTCGGAGGAAAATTTAATTGCGGTAAGTCAGTACAGTTAAAAGAATATTACTTCACTAATGCAACAATGTAACTTCCATTCCCAGGGCTTATTATCTTTAAGCCAGATTTCCAGTTCCTAACAATCCGATAGCGACTTGAAGAGTTCCAGAAAAATTAAACTTGCAGATACGAAGAAACACTAATTGTAACGAGCTTCAGAAAAAAAACAATTCTAATTCATGAAAAATAGAAAAGAATGTAGCAGCTGACTGAAAACTTGTTTAATTTGATAGAATTCAAGTTGAAATGATTCCTATTTGAACAAGGAATATTTAAAAGGTTCACAGGATTGCTACTGAACCAGAAGAACCTGGAAAATATGGAAAAGTCATGTAACAGGTTGCCTGCACCACTCGAAGAAGCTGGAATTTTTAAGGAATTTGTATATACCTGGAAAAACCTGGAAACCTCAGGGATTTTTTTTCAAGGCAGCAAACTTTTTTGAAAGTGTGTTCAATTTTGTTGAAAATCCAATGTATGTAAAATCGAATAAAACTGATTCTTTATTTGTAAAGGTATCTTCTTAACACTGTATTTAATTATTTTGTACGAAAATTCGTTTATCATATTCTCATCTTAATGAGAAGTGATTGGTTTTATGTAAAATTTGATTTACTCGGTCTGCAGGCACGATAACTTTCGAAAAAATGATCAGATTGGAATGAACTTCGGCACACATTTTTAAGGGTATGTACTGCGCTGTCACGTGACGATTTCTTTTAACGAACTTACTCATAAAGTAACAATTTCAATTAATTTTCCATACCCGACAGAAGTTCATATTGTTTTCCTTTGCTTCTATCTGGTACGGAAAATTGATTAAAGTTTTTATTTTATATGTAAGTTCGTTTAAAAGAATTGGTCACGTGACAGTCTGGTTCATGCCATTAAGCACTAAAAGAAAAGGACAAGTTCGTTAGCCAGCTAATTTTCATATAAATTCCAAAAGCTAGAACATTTTGAAAATGTTTGAAATCATTTTTTTCAAGATTTCAAAATGTTTAGCGCATTTATTCATAGTACTCAAAAATTCGAACAATTTATTTTTACGACTTTCTTCGATCAAGAGAGAATTCTCAGAGTTTAGCATTTTCAAAATCCAAATAACTAAACAAAAATTAACTTTGGCAGTCAAGCAGCGCACGGTACGAAAACAATTAAAGAGAAGAAAAAAATCTACAAGATCTCTACAAGATTATCATAATAGCCTTTTGAATTTGTTTGAAAAATTTTAAATTGCACGCACAAAAAAAAAGAAAAATAAAAAATTCCATTTGGCGGCTAAGCTATGCAAGATGCAAAAAAGATGCACAGACAAAAATTTTACACTTAAAAAAGATCTACAAATTTACTATAAACCACTTTTTGATCGAACATGCAGTTTTTGTTTAATTCGTAAAAAATAAAATTAAAAATAAAGAAATTAAACTTTTGGACAAACGATACAAGCTATGAAATAAATGAATAGGAAAAAGTTGAATCGTAAAAAATAAAATTAAAAATAAAATAATTAAATTTTTGGTAATACGATACTAGAGACGAAAAAAATGAAAAGACAAAAGTTGTTCGACCGAAAAAGATTTACATGTTTTGTTATAAACCCTTGTTATAAAACTATATTAAAAATAAAATATTAACTTTTTGCATTGAATTACATCATTTTAGTTAAAAATTCATCCCTTTATTTTCTTAAAATTCGCCGCTTGTGGTACAAATTAATCCTTTTGGTTTAAAATTCAACATTATTATTATAATAAGTGAAGTTCAAGCGCCTAAACAACTGCGCTACCAAGGCTTTATAATGATAATAATAAATTCAAAAATAAACACAAAAAATCACCAAAAACACACACAAATAAATATACAAAAAATAACTTCTGAAGTGAGTACTAGGCCTGAAATTAATATTTGATTAAAAGTAATTATTTTTTATAATTACCGTTAGAGAGAGTGGTTGCGAATTATTGAGATGTTTGGCTTGAGTGGCACTGCAGTCACTACTGTATTCGTCCTGAGAAAGTGGATCCAGACTGCTACCATATTCTTGTCCTTTCTCGAGGCCAGCTGCGATTTCGCCTTCAATCGAGGAAAGAAAGTCATTTAATTCACCTATTGTGTTTGCACTATCAGGATCGACTTGTTCATGTTTATGGAAATCCGTTTAGCATTGCTAAATTCAACTAGGAACTTTATGTCTGTACATAGCTATTAGGGACATATGATTTACATTCGCATTTAAGGACTTACTATTGGTACGCCTGGTCGAGGACTTTCCGCGAAGGACGTTGCTGTTTCCGTCTACGTACTCATTCTGAAACTTTTCTATCACCTAGAAAAATTAAGGAATTACACATTTTTATTTGACGTTTTTTTAAATATTAGAATATATTAATATAGAATATTAGATAAATTCCCTTCTTGTTCTTAAATTTCATAAATCCGCTAAAACGCATAAAATCGGGAATTATGATCCTATTTTCCCCTTTTCCCTCTATTTACAAGGTTTCGATTTCATTTCTTACAAATCATAAACACAAAATTATAGGAAAACAAGGCGCTAATTTCATAGGTATCAATGTGAAATAAAAATCAAAACGCTTCATATAGTTCAGATTTTTATAATTTTAAGTAATAATATTGAATTTTTAATAAAATAGATTAATCCTAACTCAATTTTTATATTTTTATCCAAGTAGTAGAATTTTCAACTTAAAAGATTGAAAAGGTGGAAACAGTTGAATTTTCAACCAAAAAAGATGAATTTTTAATGAGAACTAAAATTGTTGATATTAAAACTAGAAAAAAATTCTATTTGGAGTAAAAAAACAGTTGAATTCATATTTTTAACAAAGTAGTTTAACTTTTAAGTAAGTACAATTTACATTTAATGTTATAGTGTTGACCAGGTTTATACAGTGAGTAATATTATATTTGATGTTAGCTTTTTTTATCTACTACTTTTGTCTTAATATTTAAATATTGATACAAGACCAGTAGACAAAAAAGAACTAACATGAAATATAATTTTTTAACTAAGTAGTTGAATTTTCGGTTGGAATATTAATATCTTGAAATCCATGCTTAAGACTTATATTTCTTATAATGTTTACCTGCGAACCTAACTTCATATAATTATTCACGCTATTTATGACTTTCTTTAAGCCTCTCACATTTCTTAATTTCTTTGTTTATATTTAATAAATAATATGATACACAGTTATTTCAGTTTTACTTACTGTGCTGGATTTAGCCTAGTTTTAATATTTTCAACCAAAAAAGATGGATTTTTAAACCAAAAAGACCATTTTTCCACAAAATAGTTAATATTTAAATAAAAAATTTAATTTTCAAGCAAATAGTTGAATTTTGTACGAAAAAAGATAAATTTCCATTCAAAAAATATTGTACCGTGAAGAAACATAAAAAATTTTATCCAAATTGTTTATTTTTCATACCAAAAAGACGAATTATTTACAAAATGGATACATTTTCAACAATAACTTAATGTTTAATGCAATAGATGATTTTTATACAAAAAAAGACAAATTTACAACCAAAAAGGATAATTTTTGAACAAAAATTTGCAATTTCCAACAAAGCAATTAAATTTTTAACCAAATAATAAATTTTTGGCCAAAGAATTTGAATTCTCAACCAAACATTCAATGGTAGTCTTTCTTTTTTCATTAACACACTCTAATAAATTATGATTAATTTGGAGTTGACTGTTATATGACATAGCTTAACATTTTCGAAAACTGCTTATTTGAACAAAATTGTTATCTTTTTCATTTTTCTATTCATTATTAATTTCTTATTATTCGTATCAATAGACATTTTTGGGTTTTCAAATTATTTCTTTCCAGCTTATTTGGAAAAAATTAAACAGTGGATCCAAATCTATCCACTTATAAAAGAATTCAATCACGAGCATTTTTCAATTCTGTTCTTCATCCATTTTTCAATCTTTGATCTAATTGAATTTGTTGCTGAGGTATTTTATGAGCAGAGATTGCGAAAATGTTAGACAGATTTTTTTAAAGTCGCTAAAAAACTGTTGGCTAAAAAATGACTGGAAAATTTTTTAAAGAAAAGGTGCAACTCTTGGAAGGCACTTTGGCTTAATATTCCCGAGAGACTAACATAATATAAAGCCGCTGTGATCCCTGAAATTAAAGATATACAAGTTAGCTTTGCAAAAAATTTTAAATCTTTACAATATGAAGCATAATCATAATCAACAATAAAAAAAGAAATTAAAAAATATTTCTGAATTTTTAAATATGATTTGATATTTTTTGTTTTCGGATTTCGTGATTTGATTTTTTAAATATTCTTTAAAATTTTACCTTGTTAAGTATGGCAGTTGCGAGAAGATCTTCATAACTTCGATCTGACATACTTAGTTCCTTTTCTTTTCCGGTTTCGGAACTTCTCAATCCTGGCAATTTTCTGGCTTCCTCCACGGCACGTTCGACGAGCTCCTTAAGTGCCGTGTGAGCCATATTTGTAGTACTCGTTGCAGTTTTGTCTGAAAAGAAAAAAAATCGATTTACCATATTTGATCAATTTCAGAAATTGATGGTACGTGAGAATTTCTCTTCCTAATTTGAAAGCCCACTTGGGACTAATCAGTTTATGGATTATGAAATTTTGTTTGGATTTATCAAATTTATCTGCAACCTTTTTTTTCCATCTTCACTAGCACGAACAGAAACCCTCGTAATTTTGGTAGGGTGTCCGTCCACCCTACTTTTTTCGAGAGGGGAAGTGATGGGAGAGAGAAAGAAGTAGGGGAAGTGATAGTAAGGGAATTAGAAGAAGTAATGGGAGTTTAAATATGGGTGGGCAGGGGAAACAGGCATGAGCGGGAGGATGAGTAGCATGGTAAGAGAGGGGAGGGAAAATATATGAATGGATGGGAAGTGATGGGAAAGAATATTATGGGAAGTAAGGGAAGTAGGATAGGGAACGTGAGGGGAAGTGATAGTAGGGGGAGTAGCGGAAGGGAGGAGAAAGGAGGAGTAGGTTTAATGGGAGTTAAAATACGGCAGAAGGGGGGAAATAGGATGGGGAGGGTGGATAAGTAAGAGTATGGATAAGGAGGGGAGAAGGAGGGGAATTCAGGGGTGGGGGCATGAGGGCAATTAATGGAAGTAGGTTAGGGGACATGAGGTTAAGGGGTGGAAGTGATAGTAGGGGAGTATGACAGGGGAGAAGTAATGGGAGTGTAAATTCGGGAGAGGAAGGGAAGTGGGAGTGGGTATACAGAGTATCTGAGAGGAGGGGAGAATCATGGGAAGTTCCAGTAGGGTTGGGAAGATAAAGGAGGAGTGGGAAGGGTGTTTAAGGAAGTGAAGGGGTGACGGGAAGTAGTGAGGTGGTAGTGGTGGGCTTATGAAGGATATTTTGCGCGGGGATGTTGGTACCTGATAAGACAGGACAGAAGATAGAAGAGAGAAGGGAGTGACTAATTTTAATACCTTCAAATTAAATTACTTATAACAAAAAAAGTTGTCTAATTTCAACTTTTTAAATTCCATTATTTGATATCTATTTTTATTGACATTAAACTCATTAATTTAAAATTGTAAATCCTTCCTCTCACATTCAATCATTAATTTCTTAATATTTCCCACTCAACCAAGTCAGAGATATATCACCTCTCCAATTGTCTCCTAAGACCTTGCTATCTCCTATCTTATGATCATTATCTTAAAATGACCCGATTATAACTTTACGGGCACTTAGTTAAACAAGCGTCAAATAGCCATGCACGCTAAAATAAGAAAAAGCAAGGGAGAATATGTCCGAGATCGTTAGAGAAGGAACTTGTGGCCATACTTTCTTCCTATACGAGTGCCAACTAGCCGATTATGGGAAACGTGACATTGCTACTGATAATTGACGAGTAATTTCTCTTTTATGTTCAAACTTTTTTCTGTAGGTTGTCAACTCGGTGAGATTCAATAAATGCAAGATTAGGTGAAGTTCGATCAGAACGTTAAGGAAAGATTTGCCTTTTTTCTTAACCAACCTTTTTTTTAAATTCTTGAGATCGTTAACCCGACTCGTTCAAAACACATGGAAAGTCATTTCTTTATAGAGAATGCAGACTAAAAACTTTATCTTCGAAGTGAAGGTGAAGGTAATTCGTGACAATCGTTCAGTTCGTGCATGAATTTATGGAAATCAACTGGAATCGTCCTGGCGGAAAAATTTCAAAAGATTCCAGATAATATCTTTGAGTATTAATAAGTATGAAAAATTTCAACTTTTCCGAACTATTTCGAAATATTTCAAGCGATTTTGAATGATTTCAAGTGATTTCGAGAAGTTTCAAACGATTTCAAGGGATCTTCGACTAACTTAAGAGATTACAATTAATGCTTCGGGATTTAAAACTATGTCAGGCGATTTAAAATAATATCTCGAGACTGTAAAGAATTTAAAGACTTTTACAGAATATTTATGAATTTTAACCGATTTAAGAAGATTTTAAGGAATTTTAAAAATATTTAAAAATATTTTGGAATTTCAAAGTATTCTAAAAGATTTTAGGGATTTTTAAAATATTTCAAAATATTTTAGGAGGTTTCACAATAACTTCAAAGTATTACAAGTTACTTTAAAACATTCCCAGGGTTTTCACAGATTTTCTAAGGATTTTAAGTGATTCAAGAATTTTTTAAGGTGTTTGTAACACCTTAAATGAAAGACAAAGAACCTTTGAAAATTGCAGGTCTTATGAAAGGATTTTGAGGGATTTCATAGAATTTTTGTGGTTTTCATCTAATATTTTAGTAGACTTCAAGGGATTCAGAGGAATTTTTTTTAGTGGTCATTGGGTTTGAAAATAATCCACAGGAAATTAAAAAGGTTTCTAGGGTTAAGGTATTTTCAAAAGATTTCAAGGGATTATTAGAGATTTCTAGAGAACCCAAAGTAGTTAATAAGATTTTAAAGATTTTAAAGAATTTCAAAGGATTTCCAGGGATTGAAAAATGTTGAAAAATAGTTCAAAATATGCATTTTTTTAGTACATTATTCTTTTTTAGTGATATAAAACTGAGCAGTTAAAATATGGAAACAGTCCATAATCATGCGCAAGGCGCGCGTGTTTGTTCCCCAGTTTTTTTTTTCAAAAAATTGGGTAAATGCTCGAAACCATTTTCTAAAATTTGTATGCTTGATTTTAAAACTCAACAATTTCATAGTTAATAATAGATTTAATGCTTTCACGATGATTCATTATGATAAAAGAGATACTTCGGGTTTCAATCGTGTACAAAACTA
>JAWWLR010000166.1:3108387-3119923 GCA_035041075.1 Acraspis erinacei | reverse complement strand
CAACACAAGTTCTTCTTAGATACAATTTTTCCGTGACAATAGGTTTTTAAATCAAACATTGGCAGAAATAATGCATTTGGGGGCGCAGCGTAGCGGGCGTAAATATTTAAGTAGCGGGCGTAAAGTTCATGTTGGCCCGGCGGCGGAGAGCGCATGTGCGAACGTCACTGGGCTGTAAGCGGCCACATTACGCCTGCTGCACGTGCATGCAATGGGGCATTTTCAAGGGGGGTCGGACAAAAATAAAATTTTAGTCAGAAATATTATTATATTTTTATTTTGAGATTTTTGACTAGATAACTAAAAGACTTGGCGTCGAGCTCAGCGTAGTTCGAGAGCATTTTTCCACAATTAAGAAAAATTCAGTTTACAAAAAATATTGATGCTACACCAGTGGATAAAAAAATCAACATCAAAATAAAAGATATTAATTTTATATAAAAGAAAAACAATCATTTTTAACAAATTACACGAATTTTCTATCAAGTATTAGAATTTTTAATGTTATATTCTTTGCATTTCCCCCACATATGAGCACAGACTATTCAAAAGCAGAGGTCAAAGCATTGACACCTGGAATTTGGTGATTGTGAATTCTCTTTTTGTTAAAGCTCCTTCTGCCTAAACGAATACATTCTCATCACGTATCTCGTGCTTTGCACTCGATTTTATCCAAACCTGTTCTAAGCAAATTTGTAGATATAATTTAGGCCAAAAATTTTGTTAAATAAAATTTTATCGTAGCTTATTTATCGTTTTTCCAAAGAGTTAATTTTTTTATTTTATTAAATGTATTTTTATAACAAGAGCTTATAACATATTTGTAGATCTTTTTTGTTGAACAATTTTTTCTTTTCATTTTTTTTTCATCTCTTGTGTCGTTTTTCCAAAAATTTAATTTGTAGCTGCTTTCTGGGTGAACAACAGCATTCGAAGAGCAACTTTTTTTTCCTCTTGACTTTTTCCATATCATGCTTTATTGAGCTTAAAATTGTCATTTTGTTTTTTTTTTTGTATTTTGAAAATGCAATAAGTCGGGTAATTTTTTTTTTATCGAAAAAATTCATTCGGAAAAAATGTTCGGGTTTTCAAGAAACAAGAATAAGCATACAGAAAATTTTTGAATCTTGAAAAAAGTGGCCTCAAAAATTTTCAAAATGTGCTCACTTTTGGAGTTTTTATACAAAATGGCTGGCTTACGAACTTGACCTTTAGTTTAGGACACTAAAAGAGTATAGCAAAGGCCAATCGAATCTGCCAATTTTTTCGAAAGTTATCGCGCTAACAAACTAAAAAACCACAGACACACGTGCTAACAGACAGACAGACACACAAAGAGACGCATTCGTAAAAACCAGTTTTTATGATTCAAGGGTTCTCAAAGTGTGGACATTTGACAAACAATGGGTGGGGGGGGGGTCAAATTTGACACAAATCTAATACCGTCTCTGATGAGAATGTAAAAAATTGCGATTAGATGTTGGTGCTAAAAAAATTGAGGTTTATCCTTCATCGAGGCGAGAACACGAGATTCCTGAAAGTTATTATTAAGTTATTCGGGAGGTGGTTCATCCATAAATCGTCATCTAATTTTGAGCATCAAACGGGAATCCAGATTTATGTCGAGATTTAGCTACTGGTTTATGCTGTACTTTTCTCCATGTAAAAAATTAAACATGTTTACCACTTCATTGTGAAAGTTTCTATCAAATGTACCTGCTACTAACAACATAAGATCAGATCCGGTCGAACGAGAAGTAAACTTGTACAATTCATGTACTTGAATGAGCTTTCTAATGGTGATTTTCCAGAAGGTGAAGGTCACCTGACGACCTTTTTATTCTAACATGTTAGCAAAGATGCTTCTGAATGATTCAGTAAATTTCAGAACTTTCCAAAAATAATTTGAAGTAACACAAGATTTTTTTACAAATTCAAGTATAATTTATTATTGTACCATTTAAATTTATAATCAATGATCAAAGGAATGATTTACATAAAAAAACGTTTAAATTTAACAATTCTAATTATAAAAAGGGAAGAAATTTTAGTATTGATTTTTTTTTAAATTCGAAGAGTATTTCTAACTCAAATTGGGCAATATGACAAAAAAAGGAATTTTTGACAATCCAGTTCAACTTTGCACCAAGTACTATAACTTACAACCAATATTATTCATTTTCGAGCAAAAATATATTTTTAACGCAATACATGCATTTCAGTTCAATTATCAGTTAAAAAATTAATTTTTAATCAAATAGTTAAATTTTTCACCAAAACAGTTCCATTTTCGATCAAAAAGATATTAATTTTCTCAGAAAAGAAGACTAATTTTTGATCAAATGCATTAACTTTTAAGCAAATAGTTTAATTTTTAATAAAATAGTTCAAAATAGCCAAAACATTTTCAACAAAAATCAAGAATTTTTTACTAGAAAAATACATTTGTGTAAAAGTAGTTCAATTTTCAACAAATTAGCTGAATTGTCAATAACAAAAAGTAAAATAAAATTTTTAAGATTTTTATCTACCGGAAAAGTTGGAAATTTTGGTTTTCAATATTTTGTGTAATGGAAAAAGGTTATTTATTATTAACTGGAAATTAACTGGAAAAGGGACTATTTGGAAGGAAGGGTTAGTTTTTATTTACAGTTTAAAATACAACAGAATTTCACTTTCAGTACATACACCAATTTTCACTTCAGTTTTTATTACATCAAATTAAAAAATTTCAATTTATGAGTTCGAATTTTTTAATTTCGATGACTGAAAAATGCTTGTCAACCAGGAAATGCTTGCTATTTTTTTCTCGATTAAAACGGCCATCCTAATTCTTATTTGGATCCATTTTTTCTAATTGAAAACTGGAAAAAATTTTAATTTTACAAACAAATTTCAATGTGGATAATACAAATAAATACTGAAATACTTTAAAAATTGATAAAGTGTAAATATTTACTGTTAGACAACTTGATTGCAAGAGAGAATTCTTGAAGGACCCCAAGTTTTTGAGACTGAAGATGCGTTGCATAAACGACCTGAAACCTGTTTGGTATAAAATTAGCGGAGCCCAGAACGAAAAAACGGCGCTAAACGTTTCCCACAAGTTTATAGAACCATTTTTGCAAAGCAATCTCCTTCTCGCTGAACATGTACATTAGTGTGTCCTTAAAAATCCCAGTGTTTTTTTGTGAACATGACTCGCTAAGCTTGTTCCATTTGGTAAAAAAATGAAAGCGTATTTTTGTTTTATTTAAAAAAAAGTTTAAATAATGGTCCTGGGACCTTAAACGGCCTGGAAATAAATATAAATATTAATTAACGTTAATTTCTGTAAAAACAATAAGTGATTTACAGTAAATAAAATTGATGGTACCAGACGACGATAAACAAATTTTACCGTAAAAAACGTAAAAAAAGTTTTTAAACTACCCTTTAGAGAAGTTGAAATGCAAACTGTACACGCTATTATATATAGTGATAAACGGAAAATATATTTGTGAATTTGACCCCTATAAATGTAGTTTTTTTCACGATTGGGGGTAGTAGTTTTGGTTTTAATGTGCCAGTTTTTTCCCTCTATTATATTACGGAAAATTAACATGAATCAATAGTTTATTAATAATTTTGGGATGGTTTGCGCCCCAGGAATGTGGCTAAAACTTTTTTTAAACAACTAGCATCATCAATTGTGCTTTACGTGGACGTGTATTTTTCTTGATTTGAGGGGGAAAATAATTTTTGAGTACAAAATGAAAATTTTGAATAACAATTTTTTTAGATTCTTTATGTATTTTCATTTAATATTATATAAATATAAATTTGTCAAAAATCTTGAGAAAATTGAAAAGTAATTTTAAAAATTTGAAATACACCAAACTCTCGTTTTCTGTCACCCCGTTCTCGGCCTTCCTAGAACTGCTGGATCACTCAGTTTCTCCCAAGGCCATTTGAAGACTGAAAACTAGTGTTTGGTGTATGTCAAATCAAAAGTTCAAGAAAAAAGTTAATAAAGAAAGATTATTTTTCAACTAGTTGTATTTTTAATCACAAAACGTGAAACATTTTCTAAAACACAGAATTGTTTTGCCAACAAATTTCATTTTTTAACACGAAAATCTGAATTCCACGGAATTTTTTCCGGTAATAAAACTTGCCACTTACTAAAATTGAAAGCGACTGGATTTTAATCTATCCAGTCGTAGGGATTTAATAATTAAATTTAAAATATAAAAGTGTTTTTACAAAAAAAATACATTAGGCCTAATTTTTAAATATTCTTCGGGTTACATAATTAAAGAGACTGATAACAGAATTTTGATAAGGATGAAGGAAAAACACATTCAGACTCTAAAGTTTTTATCTTTAAATTTTTTTCAGTTTTGACAAATTGAAATTGTCAATAAAGAGATATTATTTTACATTATTTTCATCGATTAGCTCAGTTTTTTATAACTTAAGGAATTTCGTTCTACAATTAATTTTCTGAACCATCACAATTTAAAATCAAGCTAAAAATAATTTCGAGACAGAAATGATTAGTTTTGCTGTTTCTAAAAGTATTTTTTCAAAAATTTCAATTTTAGAAAAAACTTTTTTTCAATTTTTATAAATTGAAAATCCAAAATATCTCATATCTAACTCGAAACAAATGTAATATTAATTTTTAAACTTTCAAATATTTGGAATTCTAAACTTTCTAATGCGAGTTTATTAATTTTAATAATTTTCGATTTAGCATTTGTGCAAATAAAAGTATTCAAATTTGGATTTTAAGAATCTATACCAATTCCAATTCGAAAAGTATTCAACTTTTGATCTACTAAAAAGAATTCGGATTACAATCTATTTCCTTAGAAATGTTTGAAAGTGTTGCTATATAAATTTGATGAAGTGGAATACTAAATTCTCGTCTTTTCTCTATTTTTTTTATTAAACAATTAATAATGACGAGGACATAAGTAGTTTCAGACAAAATTAGCACGCAAATCATAAATACGATTTCTCGCTTCCTTAACTGACTTAATTCAACGAGCTCGAAAAATGTTCATTCTTATTATGCACAACTGAGCGTAAAAAGAGTAAAACACATGAGAACGGCTCCCATGACTTGCGTGACGTTTATAAACATCATTTTCTGAAAATTTTTACTCGCTCGGAAAAGAATTTCTTGGGCTATAATTAATTGTGGAAGAGTTCAGTTTATTATAGTTATGCAAGGTGCGCAATTCCTCTTTCTTTTTCCTCGTTGCTTATTTGCCATTTCGCCGTAGAACGCTAAATATCATAATGGTCTGTAATTTAACACTTACTTAAGACTCGGTAGAATTCAGATGGAACTTTATAGAATTAAAGATGCATAGACATGCAGAAAATCGAAACTTGAATGTTTTAATTTAAAGCGTCAAGAAAAAAGGACCCTCGTAGCAATTTTCAATTAGTTCAACTTACTTTCGTAGTGTAGAGGGATCACAGTCCATTCCATTTTCCCCCTTTTTCATACTTAAATTTAAAAAATCTCCTAAAACACATCAAATTGAAAATTTTGACCCAATTTTCCCATTTCCCCTTAGTTAAAAGATTCTGATTCATTTTTTAAGAATCATAAATACGAATGTAAGACATTAGAAAGTAAGAAGGCTATAAAGGAGATTTTTTAATCAAATAGGCGAATAATTTCCTTGAAATAAAATTAATGTACGCAGTAATATTAAATTTAAATTCCTAATATATAAAATTAAAATATTGAATTTTCAACCAAATAGATCAACTTTTAACTAAATAGTTAAGTTTTCAACCAGGAATTAACGAATTTTAAAAGAAATAGTTATATAATCAACTAAAGAAATAAATTTGTAGCTAAAATTCTGAATTTTCAACCGACAAAATTAATTTTTATCTACATAGTTAAGTTTTCAATTAAAGAAATGATTTTATAAATAAAATTATGAATCTTAAATGCAAAAAAAATAATTAATAAGGAAGTAGTTCAACTTCCAAATAAGTAGTTGAGTTTTCAACCAAAGAAGATGAATTCTAGACTATAATTAACAATGTTAATGTTTAAACCCAACCGTATTTTAATTTAAAATAAGAAATAGTGCAATGCATCTGAAAAATATGAGATTTCAAGAAAACAATTGATTTTTTTAAAAATCTATTGAATTTTCAAGCCAAAAAGGCGAATTTTTTTACAAATCAGTTATCATTATTTCGCAACAAAAAATATTATATGGTTGATGTTTTAACGAAAAAAAAGATGTTTATTTTTAATCAAAAGCAGTCGAATTTAACCAGTCGAACTTTCAAACATAAAGTTGACTTCTACCAAAATAATACAATGTTCAACCCAAAAAGACGAATTTTCAATAAAATAGTTCAACTTTTAATAAAATAATAAAAATTTTAGCCAAAAGCATGAATTCTCAACTAAGCATTTGCATTTTTAATTAAAAAACATGAATGTTTTACCTAAAGAAATTAATTTTAAAACCAAAAAAGTTTTTCGAGTCAAGAAAGAAAAAAAATGTCGACCAAATTGATGAATTTTCAAGCTCAAAAAAAAGAATTTTCCACAACACACTTGAATTGACCACTCGAAATTATGAATTTTTAACAAGACATTTAAATTTTCAATCAAGAAGGAAGACTTTTAAACAACATTTTTAATTGAAAAAAAATCCATTTTTCATCTAGGAATATAATTTTATAGCAGAGAAGATAAAACTTCTACCAAATCAGATGAGTAGATTTTTTCGTCAAGAAAAAATTTACAAAATAAATAAAACTGTCGAATTTACAAGCCAAAAAGGGAATTTTCTACAAGGTATTTGGATTTTTTACCTAAAATTAATGGATTTTTAACATGAAAGTTATTTTTCAGTTATTAAAGAAAATATATTGCAACCAAATTGTTACTCTTTCAAGTTGAAAATACAAACTTTTTACAATACAGTTGAAATTTCGACCCGAAGTTAAATTTCAAATAAAAAAGGATCAATTTTGAACCAAATTTTAAAAGTTCATGAAAATAATTAAATTTCCAAACAAATAATAAAACTATTATACAATAAAGATTTTCTACCTCAAATATAATTATAGACTTTGTAACCAAAAATAGTTCGACTTTCTTACTGGCTTCTTTCAATAATTCAGTTCGCATTAAAGTGGGAAATACAATTTTGATTCATTTTTAATACTTTTAGAAAATGATTAAAAAACTTAAAACGGTATATCAGAGAAAAGTAAGTTAGTTCATGTAGAAATAACATTTTGGAAATCGAAAATAATATGCTAAAAGTAGCGCATATTCTGAGAGCTTTCAACTGATAAAAATACATTAGAAACCAATTTAACTTTCTAAAGTTCATGAACTAGTCAATTTAGTGTTTTCTAAAAATCTTATTTTCAGCTTACTTAAAAAAATACCGAGAAAAATAAGTTTAAAAAAATTCAAATATGAGTATTTTTCAATTCTTTTGCATGTCTATTTGTTAATATTTGATTATGCTGAATGTTTTTATAATGTATTTTTATGAGTTGAAAGTGCTGAAATGTTTGATAGATTTTTCAAAACTAGCTAAAAAAGTTTTTGACACCAAAATGACTATAAAACTTGCTATGGAAAAGGTATTACTGTTAAAAGGATGATATAAAATAAAAAAATAAAAAAAACCGTTTTTACCTAAAATTAAACTAATGAACAGCTGTGATCAAGAGAGAAGACAATAGATAATTTAAAGGCCATTGAGCAATTGTCTAATGAACTGGTATTGTAATGATAGAAGTTCTACTAAATTCTTGGTAGTTTTCATTGTTTGATTTTAATTTTATTACGTAGATTTAATTTGCAGAGACTGATAAAATTTCTTTGAAAACAAGTTGTAAAAATTGTTTAATTTCTTAATATAATTTTGGTTTGACGATTTCAATGATTTTCGTTTCGATAGTAAATTTTGTTTATCGAAGGGCTTTTGTCAATTAAAATAAAAAATAAATTCATTCTATAAATTACCTTATGAAAATTAATTTGTTTATAATATTTTTTCGTTGACTTTCCTTACTAATTGCTGTAAATGCCATTATTTTCTTGTAAAAAAACTCCAGAGGAATATAGTCGATTCTACTTTTTAGTGAAAGAAATACAAGTACATTTCAGTATAAGATAAGATACGTGCTTTCTACTAATAGTAAGTTAGAACGATGTTTCACAGTACATTTTCTTTCCAATATGTACGAGCACTTTGAGGGTTTTTATCGCCGTTTTAAGTCGACTTCTAGGTTAAACCTAGAATTAACGACCAAACCGTAATTGATACGAAACATAGAACATTGTTAAGATGATAGATATCTTCGTAGGTCCTAGGAAAATCAATTGTTTATATACTTACTGTTGTATAATAACTTGACTAATCCGGTAGCGACTAACACTTCTGTATGCACTAAAAGGTCCCCGAGATTACTCTTTCTTACAAGGTCAAAGAAAGGTCCCTGATTACGAATATCTTGGGTAGGTTTTTGAAATATCGGTAAATTTTGGTTTAAACCATTTTTTAAAACAATTTCATTATTTATTCACTAGAAATTGATAGTCATTTTTAGCATGGCTGAGCAAAAATAAAACTTTTTTGCATCGTGCACTTTTTTCGTACGACGAACCGTTTGCAATGTACAACGTTATAAATAAACGATTTTTTAATAAAATTGCCATATTTGCAGTGTTATCGCAGAATCTATTGTTCCTAAAAATTTTAAACTTGTACATTGTCTATATCGAGGATAGATCTCTTGAACGGAAAAAGAAATCTTCCGATCGAATAAAAAATGCTCTCACTAAACTGTTGTTGAAAAGTTGCTATTTTTAAAAGGTCACCTTTTAGACTCCTCATTTATTAATAAACACTCATTCATACAATCAGTGTTCTAATATTGATTCAAATTGTTGCGAAAGCTTTATCTAGCGTTATTAACATAATTTTTTGTTCATAATTTCTTTTGCCAGATTGCTTATAACAATTGATATAAATAATACACCTGGATAACCAGAATTGACTTAAATTTTTTTTAATAATCCTTGACACATGATTAAACTTTTCACTCTCGTGATATTTTTTCATGCGACCAGCCTTTATTTATTTATTGCCGTATAAACAATGTATTTTTTATAAATATGCGCTCCGCTATAAGCCACAATTTTTAAGTTATTATTATTATTATTATTATTAGCCTTTTTTCTATCTTTTATTTTACTAGAAAGGCACAAAGTTCCGAATAGCTGAATTCTCCGATTTTCTTCAGACTTCGTATACTCCTGTATTTTGAAGCGCTGATTACGAATATGATAGTTACAATTGGAGACAAGGCGATTTTCATGGTAAACCCATGAAAAAACCATAAAATCATGGTTTTTTGCGTTTATGTAAGCCAATATGCAAAATGTTGCAAAATCTTTCAAACAAAAGTTATAGATATCATCAAAATACGTATTTTTTGTAACATACATTTTTTGTAAGAGTGATAATTTTCGCAAAAATTAGTGATAACCGATTTTCATTTTTAAAAAACCTATAAAAATCATGGCTTTTTGCATTCATCGAAGCCAATACGCACAATATCGCTAAATATTTTGAAAAAATATTTACTGTTTTATTTTAAAGGGACTATTTGGAAGGAAGGAAGGGTTAGTTTTTATTTACAGTTTAAAATATTATATATTACTGCTGTTAAGTTACACATTTTTTGTTTCAAACATTTTTATCTGCGAGTGATAGTTTTCGCGAAAATTAGTGATACATCGGTTAGTGATACATCGCCCTGGAAAAGGGGTAGGGGGTTTCAGTCTGAGGGTTACGTTCCCGCGCCCCACGGGACCTGGGAAAGGGGTAGGGGTTTGACCAACATTATGTCTTTGAACAGTCACAGGGGCGCCTTCCCGCTCCCTACGGGACCTGGAAAAGGGGAAGGGGTTTGACCAACAGTATTTCTGTGACCAGTCACAAGAGTGTCTTCCCGCCCCCCAGGGGAACTGGAAAAGGGGAAGGAGTTTGAACAACATTATTTCTGTGACCAGCCACAGGGGTGCCTTCCCGCCCCCACGGGACCTGGTAAAAGGGGCTTTCCACTCCCCACAAGAAGCTGGAAATAGGTAGGGGGAAATGCTAGGGATTTTACCAGCATTATTTATGTAATTAGTCACAGAGATGCCTAATTACTCTTGTCGCAGCTTAGGGCCTGTTGCCACGGTAATGCATCGTATCGAAATAGTTGATCGTTAGATGTATCATTAATTGTCTCGGAAACTAGGCCTAGAAGATGGCCTAGTCGCCAATTTTCACTATCGAATTCGTAATCAGCGCTTCAAAGTTCATAAGTATGCGGAGTTTAAATAAAATCGGAGAATTCAGATATTCGGAACTGCACCCAAACGCTCAATCGAGAAAATTGATTTTTTCTTAATTTTTTTATTAATTTATGGCACAAAATAAAACTTTTCACTCTCGCTATATTTTCTCGTACAACGAGACATCATTTATTTATGGCCTTATAAACAATGTATTTTTTATAAACATACCCTGCCCGAATAGCCACAATTTTCAAGTTATTAGTGATTACCTTTT
This sequence comes from Acraspis erinacei, assembly GCA_035041075.1. Taxonomy (NCBI): domain Eukaryota; kingdom Metazoa; phylum Arthropoda; class Insecta; order Hymenoptera; family Cynipidae; genus Acraspis; species Acraspis erinacei. Next base: position 3,109,307 of record JAWWLR010000166.1, on the reverse strand, counting down.
TTATATCCTTAATTTTACCATACAACATTTTTTTATCTTAGGTAGCATTTCTGATACCTCGCCTTATTGTTTATTACTTTTGTTATTAACAAAAACGCTCCATTATGAAAATCGATTTTTTCTTAATTTTTTATTAACCTATTGTACAAAATAAAACTTTTCACTCTCGTGATATTTTTTCGTACGGCGAACCATTGTTTATTTATTAATTAATTAAGGATATAAAAAAGATCATTGCAAATAAATTGAAAAACGTGGCTTTCAGGGGAGCGTATGTTTATAAAAAATACATTGTGTATAAAGCCAAAAATAAATAATGGTTGGTCGTATGAAAAAATATCACCAGAGTGAAAAGTTTTATTTTGTGCTGTCGATTAATATAAAAATTAAGAAAAAATAGATTTTTGTAATTAAGGGTTTTTGTTAATAACAATAGTTATAAACTATAAGGCGCCGGTATTAAAAATTATACACAAGATAATTACATTGTTTATGGTAAAATTATGGATATAAAAAAGGTAAGCGCTAATCAATTGAAAATTGTGGTTTTTAGGGGAGCGCATATTTATAAAAAATACATTGTTTATAAGGCCATAACTAAATAATGGCTGGTCTTACGAGAAAATATTACGAGGGTGAAAAGTTTTAATCATGTGTCAAGAATTATTAAAAAAAAAATGTATGTCAATTCATGTTATAGAGGTTCATTATTTATAGCATTTGTTATGAACAAATTAGTAAAAGAAATTATGAACAACAAATTATGTTAATAATGCTAGATAAAGCTTTTGCAACAATTTGAAGCAATATTCTGACACTAGTTGATCTGGAGAGTCTAAAGGGTTTCCTCTTAAAAGCAGCAACTTTTCAACAACAATTTAGCCAGAGAAGTTTTTATTCGATCGGCTGGTTTCTTTTTC
>JAWWLR010000166.1:3097959-3108287 GCA_035041075.1 Acraspis erinacei | reverse complement strand
TTTTATATCCTCCGAAAGTTCAAAAATTAAAAATTAAATTTAGAAACCTTGGCAACTGGAAGATTTAAGCTAGATTTTTTAATTTAAAGTTGTTTAGGACGCGGAAAATGTCCAGTTTTTTTAAAATTAAGAGTGATTGAAAATTAGTAAGAAGATTACTGATGTTTTTGAAGCGATGATGATTTAGGCTCCTTAAGCTAAAAATGTGGCATCGCATATAAAAAATATAAATGTGAATACAATTTATTTGAAATGTTCGAAAACATGAAAATTAATGATTTAATTTTATAAGTTAATTCTTTTCAAATGAGAAGACTACTATTATGTTTCTTCTTCAGAAATTATCTCTTTTGGATAATAATTTTACTATTTGGTTGAAGATTTAACCAGTTTCTTAAAAAAAAATGTTTATGGAAAATTAATTTTCTCAAGTACAATTTAAATTTAATCCATTTTTAGCTAAGCACTGCTCGTTTTTAGATCAAAATTTAAGTACACCAAACTCTAACTTTCAGCCAAGTGTCGGGGATGCCTTCAAATAACCTTGGATTGATTTCGGGGGGATAGAAATGTAAACAATGAGGGCCGCCTGGCTCGTTTCCAATTGGAATATATATATATATATATATATATAATGTCGCAACCGCTCTCGCCCTGCTTCCCTGAAAAAACTGCGCGAGTCAGCAGTTCTAGGAAGGCTGAGAACGGGGTGATTGAAAGCGAGAGTTTGGTGTATTACTTTTTTCATTAATAAATTACATTTATATTATTTTCAATTACATTTTTTCATAAAATTCGAATTACATACTTTGTTAAATATTAATTTTATTGGTTTAAGATTGAAATATTGTGATGAAAAATTTGCATTTTTTGGTAGAAAATTAACTTTTTATATAAAAATGTAACTACATGGTATAAACTTGAAATACTTTGTTAAACATCTATTTTATTAGTTAAAGATCTTTTTGGTTGGAAAATTGATTCCTGTAGTTGAAAATTAATTTTCTTAGCAAATAATCTATCTAATCCATTTATTTAATAATTTACTTGACAGTTTTTTCGCTCTTGAATGAAAAAAAGTTTCTTGCCCGGAAAATTCATCTCTTTTGATAGGAATTTAATATTTTTTATTAAAAGTGTAATTGCTTTGTCAAAATTAATCGGGTTTGGTTACAGATTCGAAATTTGGTTTAGAATTCATCTCTTTTGTTAAATAATTCTTCTGTTTGGGTAAATATTTAAGTTTTGTGTTGAAAATTCGTTTTTATAGTTAAGAATTAATTTTCTTAACTAAAAATTTAACTAATCCATTTTTAGCTGAACATTGATAGTTTTTAGTTGAAAATTCAACTATTAAATTCTTCAGTGAGAATTCATTTTCTTTTAAAATAAAAACTGAACTACTCTGTGTTCAAATTTCTTTTTATTGGTTTAAGATTGAACTATTTGGTTGAAAATTCGTTGCTTAACAATTTAAATAATTTGGCAATTATTAGTGTTTTTGTTGAAAATCAATTTTTTGAACTTCAAATTTAACTATCCCATTTTTGTTTTGAAATTGATAGGTTTTAGTTTAAAATTCAACTCTTTGGTTGAAAATTTGTTTGTGTTAAATTTTTTGTAGAAAAATCCTCTTTTGCATCCAAATTGAACTGTTTTGTTGAAAGTTGATCTATTTGGGTTAAAAATCATATTATTTTGGTAAAACATTCAACTCTTTGGTTCAAAATTAACTGTTCTTTCCAAAATTTATAATTTTGGGGGAAAATTTAAACTGTTTTGTACAGAGAACTCGCCTTTTTAATATAAAAACTTAACGATTTGATCGACATTTTTTCTCCTCTTAAATAAAATATCTTTCTTCGTCAAAATTTCATCTCTTTCAGTAGGACTTTTATATGTTTTGGTTAAAAGTGAAACTACTTGGTTGAAAATTAATATGTTTAAAATCATTTACAACTTTAAATTTTTTAATTAACACATTTAAAACTTAACAATTTTCAAATAAAATTATAGTTTTAAATTTCAATAATAAACGTTTCAGCAGGTTCTTTAATTGAAATTATTGAAATTATGGAATAATTTTTATTTTTAGACTTCCATTAAATCCATGAAAATGAAGCATTTGATCATTTAAAAATTGACGAAGTTTAAACCCGAAGCGTTCAGAATTGAATAAATTTGCATAAATTTAATTAGGTAGGCTTAATTCTAAAGTTCTTTCAAATCTAGATACTATAAAAATAAAGTTTCCCTTCATTCATGCAATGCTCTGCGAAGGAAAAGAATTCTAATCGAGAATTAATTAATTAAAATCTTCCGCACAGTATATAAAACCCAACAGAAATTTCGAAGTAGAAAGGAACCTGTTTTTAAAAGATTGTAAAATATACAATATTTTGATAAAATCCGAAGAAAAATGTTTACATGAAGTTCATTCTGAATTTTATAGATCAAAAGTAGGTTAGGGGAAACAATCAAAATCAACCGTTGCAACAACAGTAGTTTACATTCTGCCCGTGGATTTCAGGAGGAAATTTATTTTGTACTTTAAGCATTAAATATTTGCTATAACAACTTTGTAATGTTTTTTCGTCAATCAAGTTATCAAGGTGAGCTTCATAAAGATGAGGATATAATTATGAGTTTCGCTGTAATGCGCATAAATGATACCCGGGTCATGTTCTTACAACCTATCTTGAGAATAATTAATGGCTAGAAGCCAGGACGATAAATTAATGTTATCATGTTGCTACGATAAATCCTTGCAGTAAGCCTTAGAAAACGTGAAATATGGATTTTCGTAATTTGAAAAAAATGCTGAACTAGAATCCAAGTTAAAAAATAAACATAAAATTCTTCTAATAATTCTAATTTATTAATTAAACAAATCCTAGGATAATAATTTGTGTTCGTCAAGCTTAAATTTTTGTTTTAATCTTTGTAATATTAAATGTAGATAAATTATGTTCATTTAATGTAAAGGTTAATTTATAGTACTGGATTTTTACTTATTTAAGTGAAACTTCTTTTTATGATTTTCACTAAACTTAGGAAAATACATTTAATTACAATTCAAAGATTCCTTAATTAACAGCATAAAATGTCTAAAAATTTCTTCCATTAAGAAATTACTTGTCCTATTATAATATCGCCTTTACAATTTAAACATTTAGATATACGCTGAAGTTTACATATTTTTTTCGAATTAGCGCAAACACACGTTTTTCACAGTCTTTCCAAAAATTCCGAAGATTACAAAGAATTCTAAGAATATCACAGGATTTATAGGACATTTTTAGAGTTTAAAAATATTTTATGGGATTTTTGAGAATAAAAATAAATCAAAAAATTTCAACTCAAAAAATATTTTAGGGAATTTTCGAAAAGAATTATAACAAGGAATTTTTCTGAAGATTTATAATTCTGACTTTAAAGGAGGAATTTTCGAAAAGAATACTAATTGTGGATTTGAATAGGAATTTTGTTCAAAATAATTAGAATTCTCAGTAGGATTCAGAAATTTTCAAATTTAAGTAAATTCTGAGTTGGAATAAGGAATTAAAAAAAGAACAGGGAATTTTCACAATGAAATAAATTCCGAGTTGCAACTGAAATTTTTCCAACAAAATTTTAATTTTCAGTTAGAAGCAAGAGTTCTTATTTTAGAAATGTTTACTCTATTAACCCACTGATATTTTTTAGAAATATTATTATTTAAAAACTTCATAAATAATGCAATGCGGACCATTTTTTTAAAATTGTTTTTAATTGGTAATATTTTACAGTAGCATAATTTTAACACTAGACTACTCGCCAAAAGTTAGGAAAAATTCAGCCATTTTTTATAAAAGTGATCCGTATCGATTGGAAATTTCGACACAAAATTATTAATTATGTGTTTAGTATTATTTATTAATTTAATTATTCGACGGTGCTAATGCATGCATTTAAGAATATGCTGCAATAATTTGACGAAGCTCTCTATTTAAAAATATTAAATAAATCCATGAAAACTTGTACCATTAAGAAATTACTTGTTCTTTTATAAAGATAATTGAAAAAATTAAGAAAACGGTTTTTTAATCTAACATACGATTAGCATTATTTTGACAAATTTAAATATTTTCAAGGACGGAAGAAAACCTTTATAATAAAACTGTATACATATTCTGAATTGATTGTTTAAAAAATGAAAAATTCTTCAATGGCCCCGTATTATGATAAATTATGCCTGGAAAAATGCAGACGCCTAGAAAAACCGGTTATTATCAGGGAATTTTATTCCCAGGATTTGAGTAGACATGCCGAAATAATGAATAGAACTTAAATGATTGGAAGAGTAGATTAATTTATTATTCAATCCCAAAACTATTGATTAACCGACTCATTTTATTAAATGTCAGAGATTAGGCATTTTTTACCAACTACTATCATATTTTAAGAACTGAAAAAATTACCATTTTTTCTCGAGATGAGTAAGTAGACAAAGTAGGCGACGATTAGGCCACCAATCAGCGTCAACATTCCCTCTAATAGTTGCGCAAACATTTATTTCACATGTGCAATTATTTTCATAATTGTTATAATTGAACTTTAATCACTACCAATCGGTTTTTTTTACTTCAACGTCATTTCTTTTTGCTATCGCTGTCGAAATCGATGAGCCATTATCGCACTTTTCACTGTAAACACTTCACTATCAGGTATGAGATTTCTGATTTTCGAGGAAGCTTTTTAGATGATTAATTTTGATTGATGAATTAAATATTATTCTCGATTAAATTTTTTCTCAAAAAAGTGTAGCTTCTGATGTATTCTATTTATTTTTATATCCATTATTATCATTTATTATTTATGATAGATGCAATAAAGGTTACAAAGAACTTTAATTTTCGCAGTTTAAAAACAAATTTGTAATATGTTTTGAATGATGTAAATCATAAATAAAACATATGTGATTATAAACTTCTTGCATCAATAAGCTGAATTGTTATTGATTTGTTGATGGAGTATAACAATTGAAACAATGTCTTAAAATTATTTATTAAATTATTGTTTTATTTACTGGAGGTTTTCCTATGGCGAAAAATATTCTTATATTATTAAGTCAAGGTACGTTACACCTTCCTCCTTAAGTGCTTAATTGAGGAGTTAGCGGACAAAACATGTTAAATCCACTAGAGCTAATTTTTGAATATTTAATGATATATTGCAGCTTGAAATCATTGATCAAAATAAAATTTGCCTTTTGTAAAATTATGTATTACAAGAAAAATATTGAAAAGTATTTATGACTTTTACAAATTATTATGTTTAACCAGTTTGGTCTATGTACGCAATAAATCTGTAAACGAAAATTAAATTTAAAAAAAAATTATTTGATTTGATGGATAGACGTTGAAATCGAGAAGAAAAATTTTCGTTCAACTTAAGTTTGGTAACCAAATTAATGATATACCGAACATACAGAAACAATCTTCTCAATTTTCTAAAAGAAAAAATTCATTACGATTAGTTCGCTGATTCCCCAATTATTCTTTAAATTTTGTTTAAAAAAATCAATTTTTTCTAGCCTATACATTTTTAATTCAACTTTAATGTAGAAAAAAGTATGCATTCCATTAAATTTCTCCCAGGCGTAATACGATTTTTTTCTTGTTTTTTCGAGATAAACACTTGTCCATTAATTATCCGCCTAATATTTTAGGCATTTTGACGAAGAAAAAAAACATTAAGAACATCTTAAATTTTTGGCCCGAGGATTAAGCTTTATTACTTTTTGCGGTGCCGAAACAAGAAAGTCAATTAGCGATTCCGGTCACGCTTGTCTTACGCGGTACGACAGGAAAGTGGCTCTTCAACGGATTTTCCACGACTAAAGCCAATTTGCATGTGGCACATTGAAAGTACCGTATCGGGCCGAAATGAGTCCTAAATGATGCTGCGGGCTGTAATTAAATATCGAAAGTTAAATTGCCGATTAGAATATTACAAAGTTTACTTCGAATGAATATTTCTTTATTATTAAAAAAAAATCAAGATTCACAGTAGTAAAACGACGTCATGTAAATACAAAAAAAGCTCAGATATTTTCTCGACATATCTATGCACTTAGCCCCTTTTGTGGATATCTCAGTCAATTCTTCACCGATTTACATAAAACCTTTTGGAAACTAGAAAACATCACAACAAAATATTGGATGGGAATATACATTGTCCATTTTTTAGAAACTAGACACAACCTACACAGTTGACCTGTATCCTACAACATGTATTTGATTCTTCTAAAAATTGAAGGATAAATTGACTAGATCAAGTATTAGTGCGTTCTTTTCAGGAGAATTTGATTTAATAATTATTTATAGAGATATGACACTTTTTATGGCCAAAATTATATTTTCCACCGTTCGGTCGACCTGTAGCCAAAAATATTTAACCGATTTAAAAAAACACTTAAAGATGGATCTACTATATGAATCTATAGTGATATTTTGCAGAGACTACATATATGACTGTGTTTTACGAAATTTTGATTATTTAATTGGTTTCTAGATTTTTTACTTTTTATTGATAAACTCGATTATTTAGTAATGCAGTCAACCTGGAGACTATTGAACCCATTTATACAAAATTGTTATCATAATACCGTTCGATGAATTGTCTGAAATTTTGATTTATTATTAATTTTTCACAATTTTCCACGTTATTCAATTCAAAGACTTTGATTTTTTTCATAATGCAGAAAATCTGTAATTTCCTACTATCAAACCGATTTATACCGATGTGTACATATATTTATTCCAAGTAATAAGTTATTAGTACAATCAACATAGTTTGTGAAATATGTTTGCGAAGTTATTTTAAAAGATATGTAAATTTAAAAACTCATTAAAATGATAAAATTATAGAAACTTTGGAACGACTGAAAAATTCTGAAAAATAAAATTTCTGACCCTATAAAATTCCCGAAAAAAAAATTTCAATATAGAAAATTCTCAAAATGATAAAATTGCCGAAATATAAAAATCCGGAATAGGAAAATTCACGAATAATAAAATTCCCAGACAGTTTATAATATTACGTAATTCCAGAATTTTAACAATTAAAAATATTGATTTTTATTCAATTTTACTTATTTATTGAGAATAAAATAATGAAATATTCAAACAACCACTTAAAAAAATAGTTTTTTGATTAAAATATTTAATTATTTATCTTCTAACAAATAAATAATATTGATTAAGAAGAATTTTTTTAATTGATTAAATTCCGGAATTTTTATATTACGGCAGTTTTGGAGCGACTGAAAAATCCCAAAAAATAAAATTCCCGAATTCAAACAATTAAAAATGTGTGTCTCATTAAATATTATTTATTTATTAAAAATACATTAATTCATTTTTTATCAAAGAATATGATTATTTTTTTATTTCTTAAAGTTTGAACAAATTATTCTTTGAATTTTAAATAATAATATTTAAACAAAAAAATATTTTTAGATGCAAAACTTTTGTTTAGGGGAAAATTTCTTTTTCGTCCGAGGCGTACGGGAATTTTCCAATTCAGTAATATTATAAACTGTTTGGGAATTTTCCAACTCGGCATTTTTATATGTCAGCAATTTTATAATTCCGTGAATTTTGTTCCTTGGAATAACAAAATTAATACATTTTTGCAATTCGACAAATTCCACAGTTGGAAAATTTTATTTGCCGGTATATTTCAGTCGTGCCGAAATTTTGAGCATATATGAATAGGGGAAATAAATTAAAACTTGGCAAGATTATTATTATTATTTTTAAAAATAAAATAGTGGACAAAATCTTACCAAACAATTGGTAAACTTTGATTTCACAAAATTTCATGAATGTACTGATAACTTTTTTCTGGCGGATTTTTTTAGCATCACAGATGTTTTTGGTGAGATTAAAAACATTACTTAGTAAAACCAATTAACAGCATTAAATATTAAATAACTTTATAGAAAAAGAAATAATTGTTATATATCATTTAATGAATGAATATAAATTCTACGTTCATTTAATAAAAGGTGCTCTAGTTTTATATTAAAACTATGTATTTTATCTTTGTTCATTCACTGAAAGTGCTTGATATTATCTAGTTGGTATTTAAAATACTATCAAGGTACGCTCAAACATTTTATAATTAATTGACGCGATTCTCCTCCTAGTCGTAAAGGTTATGCCATTAAATTTACGTATTTACGATTCTGAATAACTCATTATTACCAAATAGTCTTTCCCTTCATATTTTTATGCTAATCCCAATTTTTAGTAGCTTTTTATGGTATTAAAAACGAAGTATTCTTATCCTATATAATTATTTATACCTGTGATTATTTTTATATTGATAAACATAACAATTTTTATCCCAGAGGTTGGAGTCAATTTATAGATATTTTAAAGTTCGATAATTAAATATTCAATTTGGATTTCATAATAAATTTAATTAAATTCTATTATGCACGAAACAAGAGCTATTTGTTATTTCCAAGGACTTGCATCAGTTATGCATTTTATAATTCCACAATCATTCCCTCAGCTAAGAGATAAGCATTGTTTAATTTTCCAAAAATAACTGATGTTTTTCGTATTACCATGTACAATTTTTTTATGTCAATATTTTTTCATCAAACATGAATCACATAAAAAGTTTCGATTCCTTTTTAAAACTTGTTTACTGCCAGTATTAATATATTTTGTAAAATAGAATAAGAAACTAAATTCTGTTAATATTATTTAAAGTCATTGAAAAAATAACATTTATTTATGTTTTTTTATTCCTGAAAAGTGCACCTATGTTATGCGAAGCACTGCATGCCTGCCTTGTGAAACAGTCACGTTTTGCGCGCCCGCTTTATTTTGATATTGCATTTTTTGAAACTAAAAAATTCACTTCTTCGACTTTTTTTCGACACTAAGCGGAAAGACGCGAAGCATGTAATCACACATGCTCTTCAGGTCGCGACTGAGCATGGAAAAAGCGAGTTGACGTACCCCACATACGCTACTACGGCTTCTTTAAGTGGGGATACTTTTGCCGGTGATCTTACCTGTTTTCATTCTAAATTCAACGGATGGTCGAACTTCGGAGTGCCGTAATTTCTGGTACACGACCTTGAACTTTGCATTCCATTTCATTCATCAAATGCATCGTTTTTGTCCAAAATTGCATAAAAAATTATTTTTCGTAAAATTAAGCATTTTTATTACATTTATATCATTTTGTTGAAAATTGGTCTTTTTAGGTTCAAAATTAAATTGCTTGAGTGAAAATGAACTGTTTTGTAGAAAATTTCTCTTTTTATCATGAAACTTTAACATCTCTCATGACATTTGTTCTCTTTATTGACTGATAAATTTTGTTTAGGTTGAAAATACGTATTTCTTTGAATAATTTTTTGTGTTATTGAATACTTAATTATGTTCGTAGAGAAAATTAATATTTTTGTATTGAGAAACCCACCTTTTTGTTTATAATTCGTTCTATTGGTTCTAAAATTCAACAGTTTTGTTATAAGTAAATTTTTTTGTTAAAATTCATATTTGTGGGTTAAAATCTGAACTGTTTTATAAAATGTTTGTATTTTTGGCTTAAAAATTGAACATTTTGGATAACATTTTTTAAAATCTTCTTGGCTGAAAGTTGATCTCTTTTGTTTAAAATTTTATCTCTTATGGTAGAAATTTCATCTTTTTTTGTTTTGTTAAGAATTAAACTCTGCTTTGTTTTAGTTTAAAGGATTCAACTCTTTGGTTGAAAATTCATATTTTTAGTTGAATTAACCTGTGTTTGGTTGCAAATTAATTTTTCTAACTGAAAATTTAAGTTACGTTGGTAAAAAATAATTTATTTGGTTGAAAAATCGTCTTTTTTGTATAAAAATTAACTTGTTTTTGTACCAAAAAATTCCGAAAATTCATTTTTCGGTTTTAGAATTCAACAATTGTGATCAAACTAATTTTTTTGGTATACATCATATTTTCAGTATTAAAATTCCACGACTAGATTGAAAATTGGTATTTTTATCGTAAAAATTCAACACCTTGTATGACATATTTTTCTTTTACAATTAAAGGAAAACAAGATTTTTCAGTAAATTCACTGAAAATTCTTTCTTGGTTCAAAATTCAACAGTTTGGTTGAAAATTATTCCGTATTGGTTGTAGATTTAAATAATTTGTTCAAAATTCGCGTTTTTGGTTTGAAAGTTAATTTGTTTAAACTGAAAAATTAATTTTTTTTTTTTTGGAGATTGGATTTTTTTTAGTTAAAATTCATGTATTGCGTGAAATTTTTGTTTG
>JAWWLR010000166.1:3066723-3082739 GCA_035041075.1 Acraspis erinacei | reverse complement strand
GTTGTTCTTCGATACATAATTTGATTTGAAATTATCTCATTGCAATATTCTAAATATTTGTCTTCCTACGTAGAAAAAGAACAACTTTTTAGCTGCAAAACATGCAAACTCCTGCAGATTCTTGTAGTTGTACTTTTTTCGTAAATTCTTTTAGGAAATTAAAACTCCAATAAAATACAACTACAAGAATATACAAAATTCGTCAGTATAATCGAAAAAGTTTTAATTTCTTGTAATTTTGGTTGCAATTTATTGCAATTATTTGTAGATTTTGTAAACAAATTTCCACCAGGGTTTTTAAAAGTTTTCAAAGATTTGAAAATACCTCAAAAATTTCAAACGGTTTCAAAATATTTTACAAAGATTTCAGGCACATTTTGAATATTTCCAAACATTAAAAAAGTGCAGAATATTTCAAAACATTTCAAGGATTTAAAAGATTGCACCAAGAATAAAAAGATTTAAAAAAGGCGTTTACATCTGAAGCCATATATTTCAAAATTATTCCAATTTTTTAAAAATATTTTCGAAGATTTTAAACGATTTGAAAAGATTTCACAGAGATTTCGAAGATTTAAAAATAAATTACCTCAAACTTGATAGTGACTTGCAAGTGTTATTTTTAAATTCGACATCATTGGTTGAGGTTAGGTTAAAATTTGTAAATATTATTAAATTCTAAAAAAAGTTTATATCAGTATTTTTAATATTTCTAAAAAGTCAATAATTTTTAATAATTTCTATTACTGAAGTATTTAATAAAATGTAACCGTTCATAAATTTTTATAGTCAACAAAAAGTGAATTAGTCCTTCTTTTATGTTTATAGCAAACAGTTAATTCACTATTTGATATAAAATCAAGGAAACCTGGAAAACCTGGAAAAGACTTGAAATGTTGTTTCTAAGATTCGGTAGATACACTGCTGTAATATTTTGTATACTATAATGATGCAAGACCTTATCGTGACCTGTTGCAATTTTCAATAAATAAATACACAATTTTCTCACAGAAAATTGCAATAAGTAATGTTAATTTCTCCAATATCCGTTTCCGTGACGGAACGTGAACAATTGGTCCTATGCGAAGAAGGTCGTTCTCAAATAGAATTGCCCGTCAGAATTACAACAATTACGATTTCTATGTCACTTACGTAAGGCAGATGTTACATTCTACAATCTATATGCATGCAAATGTTGTCTTACAAAATAATACACAGAAATAATCAATCTTTCGCTAGTTATAAATAAATTAAAGATATTCACTGGTGCAGAATTATTCGTTGCTTCTGACGTATATTTGCCAGGGGCAAAAAGTGTACAGGGGGGAAAACGTGTGAAGAAAGAAGCTCGTTAGAGTCTCTGTAATTATCATGCATATACGAGTCTCTTAAACACATATATTTAGAGTAAGGATGTAGTGCAAAATGCAGATTGCAGTTGTCGATTTGTCATTCGATGATGATAGATTAAAGAAAATGTGAACAAAGCTTGTTTTTTTCGAAATTAGAGTTAAAATTAACCAGATAATTTTATTGAAGCATATTTTTGTGCAAAATAATAGTTTTTTAAAATTTAGACTTATCATTCCAACTTTATCAGGACTTAGGGCAAGAGAATCTATAATCCGGAAAAGGTGTCCAAATACGGAACTCTATTGTTTTTACCGTCAATTGATGTAATTACAAAACCGAATTTTGCGGATTGTTTATTTAAACAAAAAAGTGAAAATTTGAATCTAAATTGTGGAAAGTTGTATTACTATTATACAAAAAAATTTCTTTATAGAGTTTGCTAACTCTGACGATTCTTATCATGGCTGAGATAGGTGATATAACAGTGAGTGACAACTCTTTTAATATTTAAGTTCCTTTTTTTTATATGCTGCTTTCACAAAATATTCACAAGAGCATGTAGTTTCAGAAAATTAATAGGGTTTGTATGAACTTACGCTGGTTGCAAAATGCGCAGTTTGTGAAGAATAGTGCTTTTTGTCCAAAGTTCCAACTGCGCACAATATTGGCATTGTTCTTAAAATCATATTTCCTCTCACTTTTTTGAAAAAATTATAAAAATATTTGGTTTAAATTTTCTTATTTATAAAATATTTATAAACATTTTCTTTTGTACTTTGTACAATCTTTGTAACTTGTAATTAAAATTCATAAAAATTAACAGTTTTTACGGATTGAAATTTTCAGTTTTGAAATGAAACTATTATAAATAATAGTGTGAGGGGAGCTAAGAAAAGATGATACAAGGTAATAATAATAAACTTAAGAATAAATTGCGTACAATTTAATTAGTGTAAAATTATAGAACATGGTAATAAAGATTTATAAAACATGAAAATATAAGATTTGTTACTTTTTATTTTTGTCGTGCACATTTTGCATCAAATTTTTATATATTTACAACAAAATAATAAGTATCTTATTATTTTTTAGCATACAGTAATAATGTATATATAGGTTTCATTCGAAAATCTTTGTCTTAATTTTCCAGCGTAAAACGCACTGCAGGATTTTAGAATTGTAAACAAAATGTAGAATATTTTAACATTTTTAATAAAATATTTCAGCGTTGTAAGGATTTAGAAAGGTTTAAAAATACTATTTTTTATAAGATTCATGAAAAAAATTATATTGATTTTTTATTTCAAAAATTAATTTAAAGAAAATATTTTTTGAAATGTTTAGATATTTCAAATGATTTCCTAAAATTTCGGGAGATTACAAAATAAATAAAAAACGAATAAGCTTAAGAGACATTAAGAAGTTTTGAAAAGATACAAAATTAATTTTAACCTCGAAAAGGATTCAACATATTCAAAACAAAATGTAAATAAGAATTTTGAAAGGTTTCAAGAAAATAAAAAAGTTTTCTCAAGATATCTGGCAATATTTAAAATGATTGTTTTATCTATCAAAACTTATTTTAAGAAAAGATTTAAAAATAAATGGAAAAAGCAATTTTTTAAATTAATTTCGTGAGAATATTTCAAAAGATTTCAAAACATTCCAAAGGATTTCAAAAATGATCTTTTTTAACTTTCTCGAGAAACCTTGGCAAATTTTATTTATATAACCTTAAAGCAATTAAACAGGGAAAATTAGGAAAAAAAGTTATTCGAATCTCTTTTTTCTAATAGAAACTCTTTTCCTTTAAATTATAATTTGCCCAAAGTTTCTTTTCTTTCCTTCCTGAAAAATCTATTTTGACAAAAAATTCAACAATTTGGTCTTTTTGGTTTGAAAATTCATATCTTTTGGTACAAGTTTTATCTTTTTTTATTTTAATTGCAACTGTTTGGTTTGAAATTAAAATCTGTTTTGTTTAAAAAATTAATTGCTTTGTTGAAAATTCGTCTTATTCGATAAATTCAATTTTTCTTAGGTTTAAAATACATTATTTTAGTTCGAAATTCATATTTTTGCTTGAGAATGTATCTTCTTGGTTGAGGAATTAATTATTATAGTTGAAAATACGCTTTGAAATAAATTCAACTGTTTTTGGGTGCAAAAAAATATTTTGTTGTTGTTGAAATATAAACTATTACTTTATTGATCTGCTTTTCCAAACATTCATTTTTTGGTTAAAAATTCATGATATTATTTCAAAATTCATATTTTTGGTTGAAAATTCTACTGCCTGATTAATAGATGTACTATTGTGTTAAAAAGTCCTTTTCTGGTCTTAAAGATTAATAATTTTAGTTGAAAATTCGTCTTTGTTGGTTGAAAATTCATTTTTTTACAGGCACCTTTTTGGTTCAAATTTAATATTTTTGTTAAAAATGCACAATTTCAGGTAAAAATATTAAAATTTGGTGTACAAAATTAGTCTGTTGGCAAAATTTATGTTTTTTTTATATTAAAGACAAAACTGTTTGAAAATTAATTTTGTTTGTGCGAGGATTCAACTATTTTGTTGAAAATTTTTATTTACTAGATGAACTCGAGTGTTTTTTTTTAAATAAAAATCTTTCGATATTGAAGTATCCGTTATTAAATTTTTCGTCCAAAATTTTTTTTTTGTTTGAAAATTCTATTAAGTACTTGGTTGAAGATTAACTTATTTTTTATATTTATATAGTCTCAAAGACTAATACATTTGAATAAACTAAATAATAAAATATAAGGAATTAAAACGTTTTAGTTTGAAATTATAAATGTGTTCAATTTAAATTTCAAATTTTATATATTTGTTACATTTCTTTTCGCAAATGTAGAAGTTTTTATAATTTTAATCGTCGTTCAATCAAAATTTGTTCATTATGCATATTTCGAAGTTCAGATTTTGTCATTTTTACACTACCATTAGAATTTGTTCTATTATAAAATTTTAGATAAATTACTATATTAGAGAAATAAGCTTTAATATTTGTAATTGCATAATTCAAAACATTTTTATTTCAAGTTTTAAATTTTGAAATTGTTGCGCAAACGAATATTTTATGAATAGATATTATAATTTGTTTGTAATCTTAAGAGTATTTTTTTAAGTTTCAGAAGCAATTTATGACACAAAGATATGTTACACCTTTTGGTTAATTTTAGTGAAATGTTAAAAAGATAAAAACGAGGATAAAAAATGAGTGAATTTCTAATTTATGGACTCTATAGTCTATACTTACTTTGAGTAACAACCTCTAAAGAAACCACGAGTCTCGACAAGGCTCCCATCAATAGGACAGAATATTTGTCCATAAGCTGATCATCTGTTAATTTTGTTAATTATTGTTAGTATGTGTTAGTTTTGTACAACTGTTAGTCTATGTTAGTATCTGAAAAGCAGTTTTAAAATTTAAATTCTCTGCTGAATTCGATATGCTAATATTAATAATAATGCATATATTACAAATAATAAATTTATTATCAACAGTATTTGACACGTTACCAGTTAAATTAATGGTTCTAAAACACTAACTTTGCATAGATTTCTTTCTCTTTTAATAACACTATTTTTTACCTAAATAAGCAGAATAAAAACATAACTTTTTGTGATTTAAATTATTATCATTTAATGCAAATTACTGATTTCTTCGTTTTATGAAAAAAGATATGCGGTATTTTTTTCAAAAACAGTCAATATTAACCCATGACCCCGGGCTTTTGAAATTAACAGGAGGATTTTAATGAGAAAAGCTAGGTTTGAGAAAAAATGTGTACTTGACATTGAAATTCGTAAACTAAAGTTTAGTCACCTCTTAAAAAATCTTCAAGGAATAATTTCCACGCAATGACTGCGAATATTTGCCGGAAAATGGCAAAAAAAAATGCAAAAACGCATTCTTATGTAAAACTTATTCTAATGCCAGTGTTGTTCGTTTTTTAAAGGATTATTTTTCTTCAATATACGAGATGTTCCTAAACATTTTAAGCGAATTTTGAATTGTTAATATTTAATGTTTGGTAATTATTTAAACAATTTTCTCCTGTAAATCGCGAAAAGTTTGTACTTTTCTTAAGTTGATGAAGCATTTAACGAATATTTGGTGTAATAAAAAAATAATATATTTTTTCAACGACGATTGGCAAATATTTGACCAATTTTCATTTGTTTAAATAATTATTTTTCTTACGAATCTTGAAAGATGACTACTTTGTGGAATTAATAACGACGGTAATGAATTCTAGGGTGATCTTTTTTCTGAATTTAAAAAATTGCAATTGTTTAAACAATTTTTGTTGGTTTATATCTGGTAAAGTTATTGTTTTCTGGAATTAATGACGCCTCTAATGAATGCTGGGAGTAATATTTTTTGTTGAAAACAGTTTGTATTTATTTACAAAATGAATAAACATTCACTTGCGCGTTTTCACGTGCCCTTTGACCCTAATCTTTGAAACAAGAATACTTTTTTGAAACAATTTTTTTCATGTATAGTTATTTTTTAGACCGATTTCGTTCAGACAAGAAAATACTGATTAATAAACAGCATAGTTTAAGAGATTCGAAAAAACTACATTTTTTCATTCTTTCCTAAAGAAAGGAACAAGTGATTTTAATTGCTTAAATACTTGCACAAAAAATATCATTCTTGACAATCATTAACTGTGTCATAAATTATAGAAAATAATAATTTTTACGATTTACAGGGGGAAAAATGTTTAAAAAAAGAAAATTGTTTAAATAATTGACTAATATAGTAAAAAAGTATTACTTATTACCTTCGTTAATTGAGTCGTAAATTCCAAAAAATAATAATTTTTTACGAATTGGTTGAAAAAATCAAATAAATCTTTTTTTTAACAGTAGCAAAAAAAGGAAGTATTATTTTTTAAAATTTATTAACTATATAATTTATCCGAACAACAGTGATTTTTCACGATTCACTAGAAAAAATGGTTTAAAAAATTGAAAATTTTTTTAAAAAGTACTATAAAACTTGTTGCTTTTCGCATAAAAATAATAATTAATCTTGAAAATGTCAAAAAATACCGTCTTTAGGATGTATTTGCCAGAAAACTGCTATTTTGCATTTGCTGGGTACTTTTTTTCAATTTTTTTTCTAAGATCGAGCTTTTTCCATTTAAAGGCTCATCTTAATTTCAAAAACGAAAAAATTGTGAGGGGGGAGGGTATCATCGAAAACGGGCAGGCAAGTTTCTGGACCACCCGAGCATTGATCAATTTATATAAAAACTCTGTTTATGTTTGAAAAACATTTTTTTAACAATTTATTTAGTTATTTTCTCGATTTAGCATTTTTTAATTGAATAATTTTTATATTTTATAGAATATTGTATTATTATTAAATATTAATATCATTATGATAAATTTTCTTCGATGCATGCAAATCATACAGTCAGCTCTTTTTTGCTTGAATAGCTATGATATTTTCTCGAGAGGTGGCAGCATTTACTTAATAATTATTGTACATGAAAGCGACATAAGCCTTGAAGAGAAAAAAATTATACCGATAGAGAATAATCATTGTAATTAAATGATATTGTTAAAAATTTGTGGCATTAGAATGCAAATTTTTCTAAATATTACAAAATCCTAGACTTCTTAAATCAAAATTAAATTTTTTTAAATGGATAGCTTCAAAGTTGAAAGTTCCCTTTCCATATTTTAAAACAATTAGAAATTATTACTGCCATAATATTTAATTAATTTTTTATTACACTATTGATATGAATAACATTTTAGTCATTTTATCTAGTGTGATAACTTTTTAATAATATGTATTTTGATATAATTCAAAACTAATCTTTTAAAATTAACTTTAGTAAATAATATGATAAATTTCGAAATACTTACATGCAGGATGATTGTAAATTCGATCTACAGGCGAATTGTCCACATTTCCAACTAGACCCTCTACTATTTTTTCCACTATATCTCGAACAGTTTCCACCGAATTTTCCTCCTGTTGGCCACCCGCAGCCAAATCCAAGTTGTGACTAATCGCCGCATGTTCAACTTCTGCAAATATAAAGGAAAAATGATAACATTTCTAAATTATTTCCCTTGACATAAGAAGTGTTTGTTATTCATGATTTTCATTAAACATCAAAATAAATTTCTCTTCTCATAATAAAAACTCTATATTGTATAGAAATATATTTTCTGCAACTTATTTTTTGAGTTTTTATTATCAAGTTTTGCATCGCAAAGATTATCCAATACGCGATTTCCAATAGCACATGAATAAATATAAATAAAAAATGTTGTCATGCCCCACTTATAAAATAATTGGAGCGGAAGCCATCGGAAAATTAAACAAGTTCAAAGCTCATTTTAGTTCATAAATAACGTTATTGATTCCAAATTATTAAAAATTAAATAGTTAACAGTCAATTTCTCTTACAAGAGTTTAATTGTTTCACATGTTTTTGACTACGCTCATTAAAATTTAGATATAAATGTTTTATCTCAACGTGAAAATCTATTAATCTGTGAAAGTTACAAATGAACTTAACGTTACTGCTCTTTTATTTATAAGAATCTATACTCTGTTTTCTAGATGGTGATTTTTTTTTCTCACAATTATACTTACTCATTAAACAGCCGTATGAAAGTGGGATTTATGTTTCTCCAAGAGCAGTAAAATATTGGCACTAAACGATTTTATTACTTCCTCTCTATGTAGAAAATATGATGCATATTTCAGTTGTATAAACTATAATTGCACCTCGAATCACTTCTGTTCTTGCATCGATTTTCTTACAAAGTTTATGCATTCAAATTGCTCATTCTTTTTCTACTTTAATAATAAACTCATGTTTAGCTTTGAAAACCACATAGACGTTTTTATATTGTCAGATTATTAGTCCCAAAATATGTGAATGAATTGAATTGAGTAGTGTAAATTATTTTTTTTTCAAAGACACTAGACTACATATTTAAAAAGGTGGCGATAGGTAATAGTAATACAATTTTGTTTATTCTTTTATTAATCAAAATACGATAATTTTTGTTATTTTCATAATTTTGATGTGTGGATATTGGGCAATATCAAGTTTTTAATTTTTAGCGCAATTGCGATCATTTTTTTCATTTAATAAAATTGTTTCTTTATGTTAAGGACATGTGACGAGTGGATCACGTGACCAGATTCCTACCTTACCGACACTTTTTTTATTTCCTAACTTATTTACACACAAAGTGCCACATCGAGTTGAAAATTTGGGATAATAAATAAAAAGCACTAAGAAAGGTGGGTCTGGTCCTTCATGTGAAGAATGATGAAAACAGCAAAAAAAAAAAATTATTTACAAAACAAATTTTTTTGATCATTATACAAATTTAGGACCAGACCACCTTTCTTAGTGCTTGTTATTTATTATCCTAAATTTTCACCTTGATGTAGTGCGTCGTGTAAAAATAAGTTAGGAAATAAAAAAAGTGTCGGTAAGATACGAATCTGCTCATCTGACCTTAAAACTTAAAAGTATTTAAAAATTAGAATGCCCTGAATGTCTAAAAAAAACCTAACAATATAGTTTCTGAATGATTCAACTCAATCTAGTAATTTTTAATTAAAAATTATATTGCACAGTTTTCTTTCTGAAATTACAGGGACACGAAATACCCATTTTTTTTAATTATTAAGGATTGATGGAGGAAATTGATAAGAAATGAAGTGATTGTGTTCTGGGTACAGATTTTTTTTACCCACACTTACCCACATCGGCAGGTTTCAATTGTTCGTTTCCGTTCTAAGTTGGCCTTAGTAAATAATAAATACTGAAATTTTTAGAATATTATTCTAGAATAATATTTTAAGTTATATAGTATATCATTGCGATTTCGTTATAAGAATATTATTATGAACTCAAAACAATTTAGCCCAGTCACAAACCCTCGAAAATTGTCGATGTCTGTAAGTATCGGTAACAGGAATCTGCATCCAAAAAACGCTCTACTAATATTCTTGGAAAATAATGTTTCTTCAAAGTAACTGCTATGTTTGAATCTTATACCCAGTGGGCACGCAATTTAAAGACGTTTTTAGGACGTCCTAAAGACATTTTTAGGACGTAAAGTTTAAAAGACGATTTTAGAACGTCCAAAACCTGTCCTAAGTCAGGCCAAAAAGCGTCCAGAAAACGTCCAATGTCCAAAATACGTCCTAAAACCGTCTTTCGAACATTGTATATTTTCAGCACGTTATTTGGCCTGACTTAGGACGTTTTTAGAACGTTCTAATAACGTTTCTGGACATTTTTGCGCACCGGGATATGTTGTAAACAGAGCAGACTGGCGCTTACATTCACGCTTCTCATGGCTGACTTCATTGTGTATTATCCCTCGAGCAACTGAAGGGCAGCATGAAGTGTAGGCAGGAGAAGAAGGGGAAGTGAGTGGAGTGTTATGAGTAAGAAAAGGAAAGTACAGTGAGTAAGAGTGCGTAGGGCAGAAAAGTATCAGAAGGGGTACATTTTTTAGTTACTTAACACCTTACTAGGCTACGATCTTTCAATGATTTATCAAAACTATATTAAGAAATTAAAATTCAGCAGCTTCTATTTCTATCTGTAGAATTAAGTAAACAGTTTTATCATGATCCACATTATCATGGGGAACCTTTGATGGTCAGATCACATCCTACTTCTGGCGGAAATTCTACTTCTGCCAGACTGCCGATAGCGTTCAAGTTCGGATATGTTCATAAACGCTAATACGTGTTAGTAGAAGAAAAGATTATAAAAGTACCATTTGATAACAATTATCGGTTATACACTCACATTCTTTATGCACGTAGTATACATGCAAATTGTACAAATTGTATTCTTCTATTCTTTTATGCGATATTTCGAAAAATAAAACTAAGAAGCATCAAATAAAAAAATCTCCCTATAAAAGACTCTGTATTTATTTACACCTGGCATTTAAAAGTTTACGCGCCTGCCCATTGAAGATGGTCCATATTAAGATTGAGGCGGAAGCAACTTTCCAAAATGTGGTTTGAATTAAATAAAGCATAAGATTAATGTCACAGAGTAAAAAAGAAAAATATTTTTAAACAATAAATATGGTTGCATAAAGTTTTACAGTTTGACCTGAAAATTACCAGGCCATGTGAAACATTCGAATGAATAATGAAATTTTGTTCTAAGCCATAGGATAATTGAAACTTTTTAAAAATTCATTTTAATTTCTATGGACCGTAAGACATAGTAAAGAATATATGACTGAACATTCGAAAAGGGAACATTTAAATTTTCAACCTAAAACATAATTTTGTACTAAAATGATAAATATTCAACATTGATTGTAAATTTTGAATTAAAAGTTAAGCTTAAACCAAAGTACATCTATTTTTAAACAAAAGAATTACATTTTCAAGCAAAAGAAGTGACTTTTAAACGAAAAATATAACAGTTGATATTTCAACTAGCACATATTTTTATTTTAAATCAAAAATGTATTTCAGAAAACTAAATCTTTAAAAAAGTAGTTCAGTTTCAAAAAATATATAAATTTGCACACAAAATATGTACTGCTTAAAAGGATGAATTTTCAACTAAAAATTGAATAATTCACATTTTTTATTATATAATTAATTTTGAACAAAATGATTTAATTTTAAATTACTAAAATCAGTTTTCTGCCAAAATAGTTAAATTATCAAATCAAAAAGACGAATTATTATCAACAACAAAAAAATACCTTTTTACCCTAGAGTTTTTTTCAGATTACGAATCTTCCAAAGAATATTATTTAAAAGTATTTCATAGTAAGTTATGCAAAACAAAAAACTACTATGTATTAAGATGATACGGCAAATCGATCAAAATGATGCAACATCTTGCTATCTCTATTCCTAATCAACTTGATTCCAATTGAGAGATCAAGTATCTGTCATAAAAATCCAACTTCTTGAAACAGTATGAAACTATTCAATCCTCTGACCTGAATTTTGATAAATTAAAACCGTTTGAATTTAAATTATTAATCAGATACAAAAAAAATTTATTTAGATCCGTTTATATAAAATGGAGTATTGAACTTGTGGATGTTTGTTTGCAAAAGTCCGTAAAGGTCGATCACGTATCGATTATCGATGTTTAGAACTTGAATTTGGTAGACAGAAATCTTTTTCGAAAATCGAGAACTGCCGGGCGTTCAGTGCGGGAATTTAGCTCCCCTGATAATTTTTTGAAGGTCTTATCGTTCTAAGTAAACCTGGTAGTCCAGGTGTATGAAACACATCTTCCCCGAGGAATTTGCGTTCACGATAGAAATTTAAGATTCGTCAACGGATTTTTAAGGTTTAGTCATTTTGAAACGTAAAACTGGTAGTCTTGGAATTCAAAATACATCTTCCTTTGATAAATGTGCGTTCACATTGGCTTTGAACGCAACTTCATCGAGGAAGATGTTTTTTGAATACTTTTTAACAAAATTGTTGAAGTTTCAACTAAATAGAAGTACTTTCAACCAAATAAGTAAATTTTCAAATAAGAAAATTAATTTAACAAAATAGTTCAATCCTCAAACAAAGAGAAGAGTTTTCAATAAAACAGTTGACTTTTCAACCAAAAAAAAACTTTTAAACGAATTCTTTTAAGTTTCAACAAAGAAAATTAGATTTTAACCGAATGTTTGAAGTTTACATTAAGAAAAACTTTTTATGAAAATATTTCAATTTTGAACCAGAACAATTTCAAATTTTAATCAAGAATCTTTAACGAGAAATCTATATTTTTAACAAAGTCTTGCAACTTTCTACCCAGTGCTTAAATTTTTAACCAAAAATTATTATTTTTTGAAGTAAAAGTTAAATTTTAAAATTTTTAGTTGAAAAATAATTTTTCAACAATATACTTAAATTTCCGACTAAAGAAATGAATTTTACGCCAAAATATATAAATTTTCAATCCGAAAAGACAAATTTTCAATTAAACAATGACTTTCAACAATATAAAAAATAGATTTTTGTTTTCAATAACATTTTTTATTCGTAATGCATGCTTCACTTCGAATAAATAAAAGCTTTGTTTATTCAAATTAATTGTTTTATTCAGCCAAAAAATATAATCAATAATGCATTTTTCTTTAATTTTAATGTTTTCTTTAAACGTAGCCAAATATCCTTTCCTTAGAAAAATTATTTCTTTTAAAAAATGAAATTGACTAACTTCTTCAATTTTTCAAGCATAACAAAGCTACTCTTATTTTTTAACACGCATCTACATTAGGTAGCTTCATAACATCCTTTTCATTTGATAGATTGTTAAGCGTTAAACAAAAAAGATAAATTATCTACGAAAAAGTTCAAATTTCAACCCGAAAAACTTTGTTTCTGACCAAATATATGAATTCTGTAAGAAATTAGTTAAATTTTCAACCAAAAAGATCTGCAGTAATCAATTTTTTACTTTTTTCAGCCGCTTATAATAAAATAACAACACCATGATACAGTAAACTTTTTTTAATATTCTGAAACCAAACAAAAAGTTCACCTTCTTAAAGCATTGAAATTTCCATTTCTACAATTCTAAGGGTACTAAGACCCTTAAATTTGCGATTTTACGATCAATTTAAGATTCAGAGGTCAAATTTATCCCTACTTTTTTCAAATTCCCAATCTTTCAGTAAATATTATTGACCTGGATAACAGCAATTTCTATTGCTTAAAAAAGTTGAAACGTTTCTTTTCTTCAAATTAAAAAATTGTTTTTCTTAACAAAACTAAAAATCGATATCTGCTTTTTTATATGCATTAGCATAATCCATCGAGCGTTACCCCTTATCGAGCTTCCCCCTAACTCGCGTCCCTGTAGTAGATTTTGGTCAAGTTCGACCCGAAAGTAAGTCTAGGAAAAAAATGCAGTTTATACGGGCGTAATTGCCACGATGCTCGCTGGTCTAAGTGCCATGCTTCATAATTTGTCACCGCGGCGTCATTGATTTGCAGAGCACTTGTTGATTCTTGGTTTTTTGAAGTTTTTCTGTAAAAAATGATGAATTCTTGGAAAGAAATAGTTGCTGTAAAAGTTACTTTTTATGTGTCAAAATTGAAGCGTTCTAGAGCACGCCGATATTTGACCAGGCCTTTCTCGCACATGGCTATCTTTTTTAAAGCACTTTTTTGCAAATTCAATAGATTTAGTCAATAACTAAAAAGTAATTTTTTGTTTTTCTCTTAAATTCAAAAATTAAACAGTTACGCGACTTTTTATGTGTCAAAATTGAAGCTTTCTGGTGCGCGTGGATCTTCGACCAGGGCTTTCTCGCATATGGTTATGTTTTTAAAGGTGCTATTTTGGCCGTTCAATAGAGCTAACCAACAGATCGAAAGTACTTTCTTGTTTTTTTTTAAATTGAAAAATAGAACAGTTACGAAACTTTTCATGTATAAAAATCAGAGCTTATGGGAACACGCTGTACCTTTGACAAAGGTTTTCTCGAAGAAGGTTGCTTCTTTCGAGATGTTCGTTTCATGGTTCCATAAAGCCTAACAGTATCTCGAAACATTTGTGCATTTTTTTGTTTAAAATTATTTTCGTGAATGTTAGGCAGTTTTTTAGTCCTCCTGTAAAATTCGGGTTTTGGCACCTACGCCCTTATACAGCGTGCCCCTTCGTTTCTTGTAAATTAATAAATTCATTGTAATTTTACGGTTTTTTCCAAAACGTGCGGTTAGCAATGTATAAGTGCAATTTTTTGGTAATATTTGTCAATTAAAAAGATTTACTAGAATAAAATTGAGTATTCTACTATTACGTCACACTCAGTCGATAACGCCAAAATTTATATGGCTTTGCCACTAAATTAAATTATTTAGGCGAAAGTTAGTCAAGCGTTGTGATACAGCCAAGCTTTAAGATAGAAAAGCCATTTTTTCTGTATGGTTGGCAATTTGGAAAGTGTGCCATTGGGCGAACCATCACAAAAAATGACAATGTGCCGTAATTGAGGTTATAATCTCAGTTGTCGGCGATTTATGACATTAAGTTATTTTAGGAAATCTGAACATATTTTAAATGGTTTCAAAGAAATTGAAGGAATTATAAAAGAATTCAGAAAAATAGAATAATTTTCAAGAAATTTCCAAGATTTTTTAAATAATCCAACAAGGCTTAAGGATTTTCAAGAGGTTTTATAAGATTTTAAAGCAGTTTAAGTGATTTAAAATAATTCCAAACGATTTACTGAAAAGTTATTCAAAAAGATTTCAATAAATTTGAAGAGTTTTAAAGGGATATAAAATTTGAAATATTTTAAGCAATTTAGGAAAATTTAAAGGATTTTCACTATTTTAGTCAATTTCGGAAGATTTTTAATGATTTTAAAGAGATCTTGGCGGGACTTTATAGTTACTTTTTAAAGGATTTGAAAGTAATTAAAAAATTTGTAATGATTTACAAGGAATTTTACAAGATTTCAAGACAATTTTAGTGATTTTAAAGAATGTTAAGCGAGTTATTGAAAAGATACTTAAAAAGATTTTGATGAATTCGAAAAAATTCAAAGATTTTAAGGATTTTCAAGAGATTTAAAGGAATTTAAGAAAATTTAAAAGATTTTAAGAGATTAGAATTAACCTTAGTCAATTTCGAGATAGCTCGAAAGATTTTAAATGATTGTAAAGAATTTGAAGGCATTTAAAAAAAATCGCCGAATAGCATGTAATCTTTAACAGCCGAAAATTTTACATGCAACACAATTTAACTTCAGTTTTTTTCTGTGCTGTTAGTTTGTTGAATTCTCAAAAAAAATTTTATTGAAATTATTTTAAAAACAAATAGAGCTATCATTTTTTAAGAGCAAAAAATGCACATTTAAATTTCGAATAAGAATATATGTTTGAACAATACAGTCTTTTAATGTTTTTAAAAATGGAGGGGCCTTTCCGCCGACACCGACTAGACTTAAGATGCTTCCTTAGGCTTGATATTTTGTCCATTCATTTACAAATGACCACTTTTCTCCTACAATGATGAATTTTTGATCCCACATTTTAAACACATAATCTTACCGGGAAACTACAATCCCTCAAAGAGTGATTTTTCGAAAAATGGTCTGGTTCCTGTTTTATTCTAATTAATTGAAAATTGCATGCATTTTATGAGTTTAAGTAGTAGCAAACCACCACCATAAGTGTACCCATAGTGAACGGAATATGGCGTCGGCTAGTTTTTGAATAAAATCAGAGTGTTATTTTTTCGACGATAATGTATACATCGTAAATTCCAGATCGAGCACACATGGAAAAAAGTACATTGTAAGATGTACAATTGCGAACAGTAAAGCTGAGGTTTAAAGCGTACCCACTGTGAAATGAGCAGTTTTCACAGTATTGAATGCAGCGTGAACAAGTAATCTGAAAGTCTACTAGTCGAAATACCATTTGAAGCAATACATAAAGCAGCTATTACAGTTTGACATTGTAGAGTGAAATACCATTGGTACACGCTTTTTAAATTACTGCTCCACATTGTAAGTTTTCACTTACAAGCTGGTAGACGTTACGTTTTCCCATTGTTGAGAGAAATTAAAAATGATTAAAATAATAAGGAATTTATTTTCAATATTCTGCATTAGGTGTATTAGATAA
>JAWWLR010000166.1:2943596-2957041 GCA_035041075.1 Acraspis erinacei | reverse complement strand
CTAATTTTGTTTGATTTGGTTCAGATTTGCGACCTGTAGGTGGTTTTGAACGAAATTATTGCTATATCCCCAATGTGTGTCGGCCGTCGGGGAAGACATCCACATTTCATCGAGCAATTTTCCTAACTTTTATTGTGTATCTACAAATTCTCATCTTCTTTAATATTCAGTTGTTTCTATAGTTTCATATTACTGATTTTTACTCGCTAGAAAACGGATTATTTCTTTCTACTGGATTTGTGTAAAGTTATAATAAATATAACCATTGAGCGGATACAATCGTTTACTCATTTTATTCCAGCACAGAATTTACAGATTTTGCAGTCAAAAA
This sequence comes from Acraspis erinacei, assembly GCA_035041075.1. Taxonomy (NCBI): domain Eukaryota; kingdom Metazoa; phylum Arthropoda; class Insecta; order Hymenoptera; family Cynipidae; genus Acraspis; species Acraspis erinacei. Next base: position 2,956,710 of record JAWWLR010000166.1, on the reverse strand, counting down.
GGTTTTTCTTTCAACGTTGATAACAAACATGATTGCTACTTAAAAAAATCTTCTTTGTAAAAATTTTAAGGGAAGGTATAATATTAAAATACAATAATGAGCCATTTTTATTAGAGGTCTAAGAACCTTACGTTTGAGGTATTTTTTCCCCAAATATATAGCAATTGCTTGGACACTATATATGTAATTTAAAATTATTTCTTTCCAATGTTCTCAATATACGTATGTCATCTCGGGTCGAAAAATAAAAACTTTTTGATTGCAAATAAAAATTAAACAATTAAGAAAAAATTTATCGAATTAAAGTTAAAAAACTTTTTATTTTGCTGTTCAACGGCTTTTAATTAAGAAGTTTTTTTAATTGACAAGTATTAAAAGCTTCCATTTTATACGCGTAAATTATTAAGTTTTTAAATTAAAAAATGTTTAACCTTTAATTTTAAACGTTCACGATTCAAAAGTATTTCACTTCGAGCGTATCTTTGAGTATCGTCAAGAGTTCGAATCTTGCAATTTTAAATTAAAATTGAAATTAAAATTCCAATAAAATACAGAAATACACAATAAAAAAAGTACAAAATTCATCAGAGTAGTAGAAAAAGTTGTAATTTTGGTTATAATTTATTGTATTTGTAGGTTTTTAGTTAATAACGAGTAACAAATATTGAAATTAATTAATCAAAAAACTTGCATTAAAAACCGCAAAAAAGTAATTATTCATTTTTATTATATAGCTAATTGAGAAAAAACAATGAGTTTCAAATAGATTCACCTAATATAGATGATTATGACTCAAATGAACAAAAACATATTTTTTTCTTATGAGAAATAAATGTTAAACTTCATGGGGTTGCGGAACCTCTAAATATAATTTTTCTTTCAACACGGTTATTTTTTTAAGGATTCGAACAATTTTCGGAGCGATATGAATGAAAATTTAAAAAAAATGGTAAAATTCCAAACTTTAACTAAATATTAAAACTGTCTACATGCATTTTTGTGAACAAGCTATTTTTTTAACCATTAATTTGTCTACATTATGATATCACGTGGTATTATTAGTAGAAGGTATAATTTATTGTACTGAATATTTAAAAGTGAGAGAAATACAAAATTTAATTTTTTCAAGACAAATTTCACATGCTGTAAATGTAATTCAGAAACAAATTCGATGTGGATTTGCACAGAACACAGCTGTCGCAACTTTAAGTTTATACTATTTTTAGGTCAACGTGACCTAATTTTTTTCTTCGTGAAATAATGGTGAACCATATATGAATTTAATTACAAATATTTTTGTTGGGTTAGATTATACCATATTATAAATACAATAATTGTACAATTTATAATGCAACCAATTTCCAATTGGAAGCATTGTAAGTGTCCTGATAAACTATAAGTGAAAGGCCTTATGTTTCAATATAACATATTAAAGATACTCCAATATCAAAATAATAACAACATTTTTAGGAATTTAAAATATTTGGACTCTAAGAACTCGAGATTTTTGTATTAGATCCTGGCTTATAATTATTCTTACTTGTTTTGTAATAGTTTCTATTGCTTTCCAATTATTTTTATTGGTTTCTAACTGATTTTGTTACATTATCATTATTTTTACTACACTAGAAAAGCCAAATAAGAAAGGAACCTACTTATTAAACTTTGTGTAGTCCGGATTTTAAAGTAGGCAGGCCAAAAAACCAGAAAGTGTGCAGTGGAAAATTAACCTTGTTTTCTGAACAAAATGTTCAGTTTTCTAACATAATATGTTAAAAATGTTAAGAATCAACTTCAATTTTTATTTAAAATATTGTTCTTTAATCTAAGAATCATTAAAATTCCTATTCTTTTATCGCAAGCTTTACAGTCTTTTCCACATTTTTTTCGTTTCCCATGTTTTCTTTTTCCATTTAAATATTTTAAATGCAAACCCAATAAGAAAAGACAAATATTTCGGGTTGAAAGTTAAATCTTCTCAGTTGAATAGTTTACTCTCGTATTTTTGGTTTGAGGATTCATATTGTTTGACAAAAATTTGTTTATTTGGTTAAAAATCTAAATATTTCGTCGAAATTCCGAAAGTTTTCTTGAAAAGTCATCCCTTTAGGTTGAAAGTTCAAACTTTTGGTTAAAAATTCAACTATGTAGTTGAATTGTAACTTTTTGTAGAAAATTATTATGTTTTAGCTTAGAATTACACTATTTTGATGTCAATTACTCTTTCTTGGTCGAATTCAACTGTTTTTATTTAACACTAAAATATTTTTGCTTGAAATATTTACTATTACGTGTTTAGTTAATATTTCATCTTTTTGGGTTGAAAATTCAAGTATTTTGATGAAATAAACTTTTTGCTTAAAACTATTTTGTTTTGCTTCATGTTTGAACTATTTTCTTGTAAATTTATTCTTTTTGGTTGAATTAAACTGTTTCTTTTATTAATGAATATATTTTTTCATTGAAATATAAACTATTACATGTGTAGTAATTATATATAATATTTTATGGTTAAAAGTTCATATTTTAGAGTTCAAAATAGTTTTTTTGTTGTATAAAATTAATCCTTTTGGATTCAAAATTCCACAATATGATAGAAAATTTAACTATTTGATTGAAAATGAACTTTTTTTCTAAAATTCATATTTTCGGTTTCAAAATTTAACTTTTTTTGCAAAAAATTGATCTTTTTGGATTTTTTGGCATGAAAATTAAATAACTTGTTAAAACTTTACTTTTTTCGAAAACTATTCTTTTTTGCTTAGGGATGCAACTGTTTTGATAAAAAAAACACCCTTTTGGTTTAAAAAATAAACTGCTTTGGTAGAAAATTCAACTATTTGATTGAAAGTAAACTTTTTTGTCCAAAATTCATATTTTCTGGTTCAAAATTAAAATTTTTTGTTCAACATTCTTCTTTTTGGGTAGAAAATTCAAGTATTGGTAAACACTGAAATATTTGGTGGAAACTGATTCCGTATTTGCTTCAGGATTCAACAGTTTGGTTGAAAAATCATCTTTTTGGTTTCTTAATTCTACTATTTTGGTACAAATATTCATCTATTTGGTGGGAAAGGAACTTTTGGTGCTAAAAATTCGGGTTGAAACTTCATCTGTTTTGTAGAAAATTGGTTTCTTTTGCTTGAAAATTCAACTATTTGTTTGATAACTTTCTTATCTGTTAACAAATCAACTATTTTGTGGAAAATTCATCTTTTTCAGAAAATTTTGAAAATTTGATTGCTATTTTGGTTTTCTTTTTTTAACTGAAAAATTTTTCTTCATCAAGAATTCCTCTATTTTGTTGAAAATGCAATATTTGTACTTGAAATTTTATAAATTCAAAGTATCTCAAAGTATATTTAATATAGTAAACACATTAGTTTTACTTAAAAAAATTTATTCCTTTGTTTTCGTGAAAAATCTTGTTAGGATCCTTTAAATCGTGAAAAAAGCAACCATCTCCGAGAACATCTTTCTCAAAGGAAAGGCGCATCCCAAAATACGCTGCTTTTGATTTAGATAAAGTTGCATAACTTTTTATTTTTTTATTTCAAAAAAACAAATAAGAAAATACTTGGAAAGAAATATCCTGAACGAAGCAACCACTTCCAAATGGTACCTTCACAAAGGTACGTTGCGTCCGTGACTTTTTTTCGGTCAGTCCGGTAATTTTCCAAGTTTTCATAAATTTCCGGAAATTTTTTGGTTTCTCTTTATTTCTGGAATTCAAAAATCGTAAAAAGTTCTGGCAATTTTACAATAAAGTTCCATTTTTTAACTGTTTTTAAATAAAAGAAATTCCCTGAATTTGATAGAAAAAAGGTCCTGTGCAACAGGTGCTGGAAGTAGGCAGTTGTAACTTGAGAAATTGTACAGTACCTGCCATCGGCTGGTCTTCAGCTCGCATTCAACTCGCCTACGACTCGCCAACAATTGTTTATTCGCCTGCGGCTCGCACGGCAACTTCCCAATTGTGCAGTACTATATACTTTCAGCGCCTGTAGCGCAAGATACTATTCAAGCCAATAAAACGATGTGCCGAAATTTGGAACTTACCTTTTTTCCAAAGACTCTTCCCTCTATCAACTAATTTTTTTTTTGCTCCTGTAAGTGCGTTTCTGAGTCTCTCGCTCGATTTTTTGATAAGAGAAGAACTTCGCATTCGGTTCTGTGTCCTTGAGGGAGTCCTATTTCGAATTTAATTCGAGTACAAGAATTGATAAGGCTCTCTGTACGCATACATGCACGCCTGAGCTTCCCCGTAGAATCATTCGCGCAGAAGCACTGCGCTAGGTTCCGTCAGCACTTTGATAGTCAACTCGCTGACCGAAACTTGGATTTAGTCGAGCTTCACTACTCGCAGAGAACGGGTCTCTGATAAGAATTTGGTCCTAGGGACCCTACAGCTGGTCTGCTTAGGAGCCTCTCCAACTCACCGGAAGTTATCACCTCGCAATCTAGGGCTTATGAAAAGGGAACAATACAACAACCCTGACCTATGACCAGTTGGCTCCTTCTACACTTTTGCCCACTGATCGATGCAAACCGTCGAAACACCAAGTTCACTCAAGCACAATCTTATCTAAACAAGTTTCCCGCCCGCGAGACGTTTTTTCTCACTTCTTATTCTTCCAGTGGACAAAAGAACGAAAGTGAAATAGAAACTTTCAATAGTATCATGATTTATCGATCAAGATTCGTATGCAAATTTCAGGAGGATAAAGAAGATTTTCGAGGCAATTTTTAAAGGGATCATAAGCAAATTTGTTGGAAGGATTTATAGGAAAGATCTGAAAAGATGAGATCTTTTTAGAGAATACGGAACCTTTTTAAGAGGTGAGCAAAATATTGATTGCTGGTGATGAGAAGAGATTTTTGAATGAAACCTGAATAGTAAACATAGGCCTAGAACCACGTGGACTTTCTGTCAATGAAACAAGATGACAATAATTCGAGGTCTTGATAAATAATCTTCGGGAGCAACAAAGTATTCGTTGGGAGGAAATATTTATTTTAATAAAGTATTACAAGTGTTAAGAGGATTGTGATAAGAAGGTCGACGGAAATTAGAAGTATATTTTTGTATTGTAAACAGAAAGTGATCGGGAGTCAAGGAACTTTAGTGCCGCTCATTAAGTTAAACTTCCAAGGACTTGAAACTGTAAGTATGTCAACATGAATGACTTTTTTAACTATAATAATTAACATTTTTTCATCATCATTTCAATCAAACATGTAGTCAAAATTTTTGGCTTTTTAAATTTTATAATATTTATAAAAAATTGTAATCTTTGTATTTTTCCTTTTTTTGCTATTTGAGAAGACAAAGAAAAGTATTTTAAAATTGGGAATAATATGGAAGAGGATCAACGACACTTTCATTGAGACTTTATGACTTATCAGTCATTTTTATTGATAATGATCTAAAATCTTCCAAGTATTTTCGAATATAATCGAATCATATTAGAGATAATTTCTCAATATTTCTGAAGAGAAACTGAGATAAGATAGTAATAATTTTCAAGAAAAAAAATATTTTTATAAACTTTTATATTAATTTTAGATAATTAAATATATTTTTGAGTACGTGTCAAATAATCACAATCATTTGCTTAATCTTGATTTACACAAACATTTTAGATACGCTTCATTTAGAAATAGCTGCATCTAAATGGATAAAATTATCATTTTTCATTCTTAGTTGTTTAATTTAAATGGGTCAATATTTTTTAACAGTATGATAATGAGCTGCGATTTAAGGAAATTTATTATTTTTAAAGGTTCTGAAAGATTTTCTTAATTTCAGATTTTTTTGTATTTTAGGTGACCATTTTTTTTATTTCGTTTTCAAAATAATAGTTTAACAAAAAAGTCTTATTTATATGCAAAATTCGTACGGAAAAACTTATTTAAAATTTTATTTTGAGTCCCTAAAAAATTCTTGAATCCAAAATCGTATTTTTTTATGAATTAATACCGTGAAGACAATTTGATCGGAATCGAGTTTTTTTATGATTCTTTTACGAGGAAAGAATATTGAGTTTTCAAGTTGTCTATAATAAGTAGCCTTTTACTCTCTTTTCGTTCTTTTCGTGAAGTTTCAGTGAAGTAAGCAGGTTTTTTTTCGTTACAATTAGGGCGACTAGAAAAAGAGGATATTTCTATCGAAATATCGGTACATAAATCTTATTTTTCGGTACGTGTAGAAACTTTCATTTAAAAACATGTCAATAAGTCATTTTCTTTTAATTACTATTAACCTATTTCCCTTTCGGGGTGGGCGTGTCTTACTGGGAGAGGAAGGGAGTAATGTAGGAAGAGGGTGTAGGTTTTTAGATTGATCTCGTAGTCCCTTGCTAATCTTTTAAATAACACGTTCGTTCCGCAACACGGCCCCGGCCCAGGTATCAGACCAATCTATCTAGGGATCACCCCAAGTGAAGAGCTTCATAGTGTCATCATGTGAAGTTTTCTTACTGGGACTTCCCTTAGTATCTAAGGTCTTTTGTTTCAAGCGTCATTTACTCCACAGAGACTCTTTTGATCAACCATTTTTCGCCATACTTTTCTGCCTTTGGATTCATTCACGTCCATGCATTTTCTCCTGCAAGCTCTTGTGCTTCTATGGCTTCTCATATCTCTTCAAATTAGGATCTCATTTACACATTCTAAACGTTCTTTCCTCGGTAAGGAATTTCCTCAGTTCCTGTAAAAAAGTTAATGACAATCTTATCCGAGTCTATTCTATCTTTTCCGACACAATCTTATTCTGTCCAATCCAATCTGATCCGATCGTATGCGCTTCTATCCTATCTTATCCTATTCGAGTTGAACTTATTCAACCCTATCCGATTATACCCTATTATATACGATCCGTTTCTTACCAGTTCTATTCAATCCTATCCGATTCTATCCGAGACTATATTTTGTGATGAGTTTCAAAATTTTTGTTTAAAACATAATGTTCTTACAAAAAAAAGAACTGGCAAGTAAACATTATAACCCCTGAAATGATTATATTTTCTATTTTGTTTTTAAATCAAAAGATTATTTATAGACTTGGCGCTTTTATAAAAATTTCACAATTCATCAAAGATTTTCTGAATCTTTGAACTTTAAGAGAGATTTATAATAAAATATCACATAATAGCGCCCCGAATTCAATATAGAAATTTGAGTGGGTATACGTCAAAGTATTAAAGAGATTTTCAGTTGAAATGTCATTTTCAGTCCCTAAAAAAGTCGTAAACCCAAATGTGGCACTTATAAAAATAGAATAATGCTTGGATGTTTTGAAAAGAAATCAATCGGTGTCTATCTGTTTTCAATCGATTTATTGTTGAGCACAGAATATTTGGTTTGAAATTTGTCTAAAATAGTCTTTTACCCTCTTTTTGATCTTTTTGTGATATGCCGTAAAATCTCTATAGGTCTTCAAAAATATGCAAACGCGTAATAAAAGGAATGTTTTAATTTTCTGTAAAATAAATATTTAAAATCTTATCCAAATCTATCCGATCTTACCCGATTCTATCATATTCTATCCAATCCGATTATATCCTATTCGACCAATCGTATTTGTTCCTATCTGATCATATTCAATCCTATCCGGTGCTATCCAATTGTAATCCACCGACCCTGTCCGATCATATCGGATGATATTCTGTTCTGTTCTTTTATCTTTAATTGTATACGATCCGATTTTCACCGATTCTATCCAATACTATCCAATCCTATACGATCATATCCGATTATATAGATTCTTATCAGTTTCTATCCGATCCTATCGTATATTGTGTGGCAAGTTTTTAAAATAGTTTTTTCTCTAAGAAATAATGGTTTTACCAAAGGAATAACTGTAAAAAAATTGTAGTGTCTAAAAATATTAACATTTTCCTTTTTTTTGTTTAAATTTTGAAAATGTTTAGGCTTCGAGGTTTTATAAGAATTTAACTTTTTTTTAAGATTTTCTGAATCTTTGAACTTTAGGAAATAGTTATCATTTAATAGCATATTTTTATAAATTAGTATCTTGAGATCATGAAAATAAATTAATCGGAATCAACTTGGTTTAAATTAATTTTTTTTATGATGAAAGAATATTTAGGTTTCAATTTGTCTCAACCATCTTTTGATCCTCTTTTTGGTCCTTTCATAAAATTTCATAAAAAACTAGAAAAATCAAACATTTTCTGGAAAATAAATTGTATAAGAAGAAAAATTATAACTTTTCAAGAAGAATTTTTCTACTGTTAAGGATTTTTTATAGTTATTTCAAGATAAAAATAAGCATTGTTAAACATGATTTATAAAATCGAGGGAAATTCTCCCATTGTCCATTGTAACTAATTTTGGAAGGGGGCCATTCACAAAATACGTGATACATTTTCAGAAACTTCGAATCCCCCACCCCTGCGTGATACTTTTTCCATTGGTCTTATCATGGAGAATGATACTTCCGTAGAGACCCCTCCCCACCTAAGCATATCACGTATTTTGTGAATCACCCCAAGGTAACTCTAAGCGAACTCTAGAAAAACATATTCCAAGGTAAAATTGTTTATTTCACAAAAGTTATTTAGAGTATTATGTTTTTGCTTTCTCTTCAGGTAAATGTTTTGATTCTTCTAAGATCCTAATAATATAGAGCTCATTTTATAAATTTGTAAATTTTAACATTGTTTTCTTTTAAACATTAATTTTCCTAAAGAACATCTTTAAAAAAATCTGACCACGAGATTTATACAAAATTTTCCAAGAAAGGTAATATAACCTACAACATGAGAATCAAATGAGAATTATAACTTTACCTAAATAGAAAAGAAAGGCATAAAACTGTAAATAAATATTGCTAAATAAAGAGTTTTAACTGCAAATATTTTTCCATATGTTCTCATTCAGTTTTCTTTTGAAATCAGGCACAACTATAAATGGGAATATTTTTCTTGATTTAATAAATAATTGTTAACAATGCTCATTTTTGAACCCTAAGTAACTTTAGCACATCTTCAAGTTCAATATTCTCTAAAATCGTTGCAAAAAATGAAAGGTTTTTCTTGTATAAAAAAAGAAGCAAGTAGATTCAAAACAAAAATAATTAAAAGAAAAAAGATTTCCACTTGTCATCCTGTTAGACATTGTTTAAATTATCACGGATCCAAATCCATTTTTAACAATCGCACTATTAAATGTCACATTTCCCTAAATTTGAAAAATTTTCATTCACACTTCACAATTATTACCTCTATATGCGAAATCTTCTAAATCAATTAAAATTTGAATCTGTGTTCAGGATGCAGCCCATGCAGAAAAAAAGGTTCATCGTAATTGAATATTCCCATTTATTAAAATCCAAATACTCAAATTCAATAATTTATCCCTCCTTGCCCCTCTCTCCTATTCCATCATATCCGATCTGATTCTATCCGTGTTTATCCGATCCTATCCAATTCAATACGATCATATCCGATCCTATCCGATCGTTACCGTTTCTATCCAATATTATTCGATCATATCCGGATCAATCCAACTCTATCCTAATCTATTCGATGCTATCGACGGAAAGAAACTATAAAGGTTTCTTTACGGTGCCACGAAACCATAAAACCTATAACAACAAAAAACAAAATAATATTTTTTTATTGTAGTTCTTATCAAACCTTAAAAGCATAAAATTGCTCAAATAATGTTCAGACCAAAATAGATTATATAAGCCTATATATATACATATACTGAAACTGAGGGCAAATTTATTAAGCCATTCTATAGAGAACTTTCCGCCCCCACTTAAGATTTATTGTGCAGATAAATTTCGAATCTGCAAATTCCATTACGAGACTCGTTACATGAACCTCAAAGTAAGTGGAGCAGAAGAAAATAAAAATGAATCGTCAAACTGATAGTAACAGAATTCACCTTTTTTATACCACGTGAATTTCATGTTTGATCAGATATTTAGTAAGTGTCACTTTTCCTGATGATTGATAAGAAAATGTGAATATAAATGTATATTATAACAATTTATTTTATGGCATGGCATTACGACCTTCAACAAAACTCGTTTAATTTTCCGAAGCCACGTTCCTAATCGATTTCCGATTGAATCTCTGAATTCTCCCGAGCGTTTTCAGCAGTTTTCAGCACTTCCAAAAAAGCGAGAACAAAACATTTAATTTTGTTCGTTTCTGGTCCAGCGCTGAAGTAGAACTTGATGTGGGAGCCTGAAATGTGTGCAGACTTTTCTGCATTTATCTCCATCTGTTTTTAACATGAAAGGTCGGAACTTTTCCACAAAGAGATAAAAAGCCTTTCTTTAATTACCCTTCGGACCGTAAGACATTCTGGAGATAAAAAATTTACTAAATATTCAATTAAAAGACTTTAAAGAAAAATTTCTAGTTTTAAATTACCTTTCGGAAAATTACTGTTTTAAATGTGTAAAATTCCTTACGAAGATAAAAGATTCATTTATAGAGCAGTATCTGGCAACAAGTGATAAGAAACTAGGTCGTTATACATAGTCTATTACGATTCATTTTCGAGATTTTTATTCCCTAAAGTGGCTTATTGTTTTCAAATTTATTCAGTTTAATTGCACGCGTCTCACATTTCTGATCTATTTCAGAAGGTTACTGAAGTTCATGATACAAAGTAAAATTTTGAAATTTCTCAGACCTAATATTTGGCCAGTTTCGAGAAAAACGACTTCAAAGTTTTTACCACCAATCTCATCATGATCTCGAAAAATATACCTTTCAACTGGCTGACTGGCTCAGACGGTAGCGGGTCGGGTTTAAAAGCCGAAAAGTTCGACTCTCGCTGTCTACAGTTTTTCCAATTTTGCTTTTATATTTTTTTATTCAAACGTTTAAATATTTAATTTCCTTATAAATTTGGTCAATTATTAAAAAAAAAACTTATTTATTCTTTCCTCCAATGGTAAAGTGGCTATTAGTAGCTTTTTTAGCAAAACAATATATTTTATAGTAATGTTATCATTTTTTTAATAGTATGCGTAATTTAAAATGAAAATGAACAAAAAATTATATTTTTAACTCAATTTTGTTCAAAGTTCATTCTCTTGATTAAAAATATGAATTCTATACATTATAAATTAATTAATCAATTAAATAATAAAAGAACACCCTGTTAAAAGTTTGACTTTCATTTCTCTATGGCCAACAATTCTTCACGACCATTTACGCTTCCAGCAGAATTATTATCAAAGTTATCAAAAGTTACGATAAATTACCGTAAATTTCTCAAAGTTTCATAAATTATCCTACATTTCTCAAATTTCCACAAATTACCTTAATTTTTAAAAATTTCTGAAAATCAATGGAGGCTTCAATAAATTTCCATAAAAATGAATAACCATATTTTCTAAAATTTGTGGAAATTTATGAAAATTATGACAATTTGTGGACGTATGTTTAACAGCTAGGGCTATGAAACTCAATTTTGACGCTAATAATTTGACAATGTCACGAAATAAGACCTCAAATTCGTTTTCTTCGCTAGGGAGGAAAAGTGATAACATTGCGGGAAAAAACTAAAGAGGCCTGAAATTGGTTACTTTCGAAGTACTGCGCAGTAGAGCGGGCCGACAAAAGTCAACATTATTGCATTTATTGGTAATAGAACTGATAAGATTCTTTGTGGCAATACGAAAACAAAATGTTAACCAAATTTTAAAAAAATCTCACTTTGGGAAAGTTGATGGAAACTTTTCAGTTTTTTTTTATATTCGAACAAATTAAACAAATTTTGTTTTGGCGAAGTTTATAGATGAAAATAGTTTATAGATGACCTTAGATGAAAAAAGTCAGAAAATATTTTTTTTTGTCAAAATGTATATTTTTAAGTTTTTAAGTTTCAAACAAATTGTTCATTCTTTACAGATACTATGTAAACAGATTTTTATATATCTTGTGTAAAAATGGTTCAGGTTTTAGAATTCGTACAATATTATCAATGTCTCTAATATTTTAAGTTTTTTTGGTAAAAGAGGGCCGTGTAGAGGGAAAGAAGCTGGGCTGGGTTTCTGATTCTTTTACTCCAGAGAAGTCATTATGAGAAATGCAAGGTCTAATTATTTCTGAAGTAGTTGGAACTCGTAGGGTATCTCTAATAACCCTAGTATAGCTTGGTCTTCCTGTTCACCTTTATCATTATTTTATGTGAAGTTAAATATGTTTGCCACGTAATCCTGTTTGACATTTGCAAACGTCTATAAATAAAAATATAATTTATTTGCCAAGGAGCTACCACTCGTACTAAAAAAGTAGAATAAATAAATTATAATAATGATTCATAATTTCTCACACTGCAGAGTACATAAAAATAAAAAAAATAATATACATAATGTAATTTATCATATCATTTATCATATCATTTGTTATTAATTATATAATTTGTTACCAATTATTCGGCCTATAATTTATAAGCATTAAAACTTCCATAATTTGAATTATTATTATTTACAATTATTATTCTAGGAATTGTAGTAACTTTTAAACGGATGTGATTCGAAAATGGCGAAAACAGCAGCCGATTACGTGAAGGCTATCGAGGGAGGTATCCCACCAACACAGGTAATTTTCTTTTATGTCTGAAAAATTTGTTTATTCTCTAAGAAGATAGTGTTACGTATTTTTATAATTTCTGTAATTATGAGAATTTGATACCAAATAAAATTGTCAAGAATCTTTTAATAAAATGTGAGAAATGTACGATTGTTTTTCTTTTCTATATCTTCAGATCTGCTTATAGGTAGATCTGAAAACTCAATGATCTTTAATGGGATGAGGATTAGCGTGGCCCAAAAATGCATTGGAACTTTTTTAGAATTTTTATGCTTAGCGTCCCCAAATTCGTTCGAATCCACAAAAAAGTGCGTTTTTTGTAAACAAAATTATACTTAAAGATTCCGCAAGCCCTATGGAGTTTAACACGTATTTACCAACACAAGAAGACGCTTTTGTAAATGTTATTCAGAATCGTTAATGCTTGGTGAGTCAATTTTAAACTGAAATGTTTCCTTCAAAATTAGCTATAATTAATTACTTTTGAAAGATTGCCCCCATAAGTCTGTTCTATATGGCACCAAGAA
>JAWWLR010000166.1:2890049-2901614 GCA_035041075.1 Acraspis erinacei | reverse complement strand
GAAATTTCGCAATTTCGCAATTTCGCAAAAACTCTCTCCTGCAGATCACCTTTTTAGTTATAAATTTTATTATTTGTTTACAAATTTAAAGATTAAAAAAAAGACATCCTTTTTGGTTGCAAATTTAACTGTTTTGTTAAAAACTCGTCTTATTGGGTTAAACGCTCAGCTCTTTTGTTATAACATTAAGCTTTGTTTAAAATTCATATTTTGTTAGTGATGTGTCAATTGAAATATTTTTTGGATAACAACTATTTTTTAATGAAAATTTATCTTTTTAATTTAAAATTTCATCTTTTTAGTAGAAATATTGCATCTTTCTTGGATAAAAATGCAACTGTTTTGTTGAAAATTCAACTATTTCCTAGAAAATTTACTTTTGGTTTGAAATTCGTATTTTTGTGTTGAAAAGTCAATTGAACCTTTTGGATGAAAATTCGACTCTTTTTTGAAAATTTGTCTTTTTAACTTAAAAATTCACCTGTTTGGTTGAACGTTTAACACTCTTGTTAAAACGTATTATTTTTTGGTTAAAAAAGGATTAAGGATAAAGGATAAAAAAATGATTATTTAAGGTTTTTCTTTTAAATTCATCCATTTTGAAAGAAATTTCAACTTCCTTGATTAAAAATGGAAATTTTCGTTTGAAAATTCAACTCTTTTTCGAAATTTTGTCTTTTAGATTTTAAAAATCACCTACTCTATAAGAAATTACATCTTTTTTTGGACGAGGATTCAACTTTTTTGTGAAAAATTCAAGAATGTTGTTAAAAAATCATACTTTTTGGTTAAAAATTCTGCTGCTTTATTGAAAATTTAAGTATTTCGTAGAAAATTTAATTTCTGTTTAAATTTAATATTTTGGTGTCGAAAAGATAACTGAAATCTTTTCTGGATTATTACAAAATTTATCTGCTTTAAGAGAAATTTTATCTTTTTTGAATAAAATGCATTTGTTCGGTTGATTATTAAACTATTTTGTTAAAAAGTCATACTTTTTGTTGAAAATCGAACTATTTAGTAGAAAATTTACTTTTTGTTCAAAATTTATATTTCATTTTTGCTTAAAAACTTTTATTTTTAATTTAAAAATTCAATGTTTTCGTAGAAAATTATTTCTTGTTTAAAAATTCATATTCTGATTCTGTAAAGTCAACCTAAATATTTTTCAACATAAAAATCAACTATTTTTTTTGAAAATATATCTTTGTGATTTAAAAATTCGATTTAAAAATTCAACTATTTTGTTTGAAAGATTTGGTTGAATTTTGTCTTACAGGTTAAACAATTTAGATAAACTTTTTTTTAGTGAAAATCTTTGTTAAAAATTCGTCTTTTTGGTTTAAAATTATTTTGTTGTTGTATAAATTTAAACTTTTTTATTGGAAAATACGGTACGTCACCTTTTTCTTGGGATTTTATCTTTTTATGTTGAAAATTCAACTATTATGTTAAAAATTTAATTATTCTGTTGGAAAATCAAGTACTTTGTTAAAAAGCCATCTTTTATAGTAGAAAAGACATTTTTTTGTTTCAAATTAATTATCTGAAATGTCAAGGAAAAATCAGGGCATTTTGAAAATGAAGTTCTCGATCACCCTGCCCAATTCTACTAGCAATAACTAGAAAACCATTTCTGAAAAAATAACGTACAGTAAGAGAGGGAGGGGAGGGGTATAAATATTTTGTTAGGGTTTGATACAGATTGAGGGGGGGTGTAAGAGAGGGTCTATAATACGTTACGTAATTTAAGTACGGTCCCTGAGTTCAAAGGACCTGCAATTTTTTTGAGACCGAGAGAAAGCCGGAAAATGACAGTCGATTTATTTTCTGGTCAGGAGTTTAATTAATTCTTATAGTATTTGTAAAAGGATTTATTCAATTCAGCTTAAAAACTGTTAAATTTTAAAGAATAATTGTTGTGAAATTATTTAATTAATGAAGGCTTTACTTTGACCATTAAATTTTTTAATATTGTATTTTTTCATTGTTAAATTAAGAGGATTTTCAATTTAATATTTTTAGTTTGAAGTAACGTAAATGTCCCAGTATTCGTGACGTTAATTTTCTTGCAGTCGCGATTACTAGGACATTTAACTTATATACACCATTTTTGGGTATCAAATTTACATTTCTCAGAGGTATAGATTTTAGAAATTAAGGCATTAATTGTTAAAGAATGAATTATAAAGAGTTTAAGAACTTAATAATTGAGTAATTTCACGTTTAAAGACTTCATATTTAAAAATTTAAATTTTCATGATTTTCAAAATTCCTGAAACTATATTACAGAATTATCAAAAATTACAATTCTGGTGTGTAAAATTTCCGAAAAAGAAAATATTCGAAATACGAAATTCCGGAAATTATAAAATTGACGAAATACAAAAATATAGCAATTATGTATGTACAATTTTAAATATTTTTTATTTCGAGAGTCTTTAATTTTTTAATTTTCAGTCTTAATCTCTACAACATTTATATGTAGAATTTTTATTATTCTGCATTAGATTTGGGAATTTATATATTTTCATTTATATTCATCAATTCATAATTTGAAACTTCGAATTATAAATTCATTCAGATATCAGAGATATCTGTTAATATCCACCCTCGCCCCAAAGACAAAGAATAAAGGTTCTCATTGATTGAATATGGGAAAAGGGTAATTTCTTGCATGTATATTTAACTCACATCACCTTTTTTAATTCCTATAGGTGCTGTGATGACTGCTTTTAACGTATTAATATTTTTGATAGGCTATTTTATAGATCACTGAGCGACGTTGACGTTGATGTAATTGTAAAACGTACCTGCGCCACGGCCGTGATAAATTGTAATTGATTGCCTCGTTTGTCAATCAGTTCACAAGTAATTTAAGTAATGTAAATAATTTAAGTAATTTAAGTAATAAGTTATAATTTAGTTATCTTCCTAAAATTGTCTGAGTTCTTCGAACTTTATGAGATTTTTTTGAATTAGTTCATGTTTTTAGTAAACTCATTTGAAATGTGAAAAAAATGTTCAGTTAGGGCCTTTTTTGAGAAAAATTCTTCCATTGGGGAGCTTAGAATCTTCCTAGCCATTTTATTAGTGATAAGAAAATATCTATTTAAAACTCAAGTAGTCTTGTTGCTTGTGAATGTTAAACTTGATGGAAAGTCTAAAAAATGATAAGTATCAGAAATAATATATGTGAAATACTTGTGTGTTAAGATGATTCGAAAATGAGTATTTTTCTAAAATCTACAACATTTGAGGGTAAAATCTTTGCCAATAGTTATAAGCGAGTGGTATACAAAAAAGCAAGATTCAATTAAATTAAATATATTTTCCAAACTTGGAGCGTAATTTTACGAGTCATCTCAATATGTAATGTATGTGTTTATAATTTTGAAAATTTATGTGAAGTTTCGAATTTTCGAGGCTCTGTTGTGAACTGTTAAACATTCCTCATTGTTATAGTATTTGTTGTAATTAAGGCAACATAGTGTAAAAAGTGGATTCAATTATTTTATATGGTAAGAATTATTTTTTAATTCTTTAAGAAGGCTGAATTTTAAAGAAAGGCATATCCAGAAAAATATAAATTTTATTGCAATTGCGAGTTGGGAGAAAAGAGGGAGTATATTTTTTATATAGAAACTTTTGAAGAAGTAGAGTATAAAATTATAACTGATTACCATATCAAGAATTATTTATTATATAAGAAATATTTTCGTTTTTGTAATCTTCGATTGCTTGTGTCAGATGAAGAAGGATTTACAAAAAGAGATCAATTATTGAGGAATTCAATTTGTAGAAAATGAAGTTGACATTAACTCTTCCTACAAAATTCAACGAAATAAAATCGTGATGTTACGACTCTAAATGTTAAAGTTGAAACTAGTGGCCATATTTTTAGCGAGCACAGATTGTTGTTTCAAATTGAATGTTTGTTACAATAAATGCAAATTCTATTCAAGTGTTCTTATTATTTTTAAACCTTTCCGATTTGTGATTCAGACGACAATTTAAAACATTTATTGTTTACGTAAATATATATCATAACCACTGAATATATTTTTACATAAACAATCTGGAATGAAATAAACATATAGTTTTTTAAATTACAGAGTTGCTACAATTCCAAAAAATCAGGGAAAGTCAGCGAAAACCTGATAGAGTTAGGGAATTTTCCAAAAACTGACGTTGAAGTTAATTTTATTATTATAGGTAAAATCGCACATATTTGGTTAAAAACTAATATCTTTTGGTTGAGGATTCAAACTATTTTATTGAAAATCCAACTTCTTGTTTTAATTCAACCTTTTTTTTGCTCGAAATTTAATTATTTGGTTGAAAATTATTTGTTTTAACTGAAAATTGTAATATTTTTGGTTTGACATTTCTTAATTTCTTATTGGCTAATTCCCCCTTTTGCTTAAAAATTCCTTTCAAAATTCAAATACGTACTTAGATAAAAATTCATGTTCTTTGTTAAAAATTCGTTTATTTTGGTATAAAATTCATCTTATTGGTTGAAAAGCAATTTTTTTATTTGTTAAGAATTATGTTTTTTAACTGATAATATAACTAACCCATTTTTTTGTCGAAAATTGTTTTTTTCTTTATAGAAATTTAATCTTTTTGTTTTAAAGTTTACATTGATTGCATTGCAAATTAAGTTTTTTCCTAAAAATTTAATTATTCTATTTTTAGTACATTTATTTTTTTGAAAATTAGGCTTTTTTAGCAGAAGAGTATTCTTATTAGTTGAAACTTCATCTTGTTCATTCATTTTTGTGCTTGAAAATTCGCGTCTTTTTTTGTTGAAGTCATTTTACTAACGGTATTTTAAGTATTTTATTTTTGGTAGGAAAATTCACTTTAAGAAATGTGATCTCTTTCGTTAAAAAATGTGCTGCTTTTTAGAAAAAATTAACAATTATATTTTTTGTTCAGAATTAATTTCTTTGGTTAAAAAATGTTTTGTTAAAAATTCGTGTTTTTTAAATAGAAAATTCATGTTTTGGTTTGAAAATTCCACTATTTGGTCAAAAATTCATATTTTTGTATTAAAATACATAACTATGGTTAAAGCCATCACACAACTGACGAGTGGGTCACATGAGCAGATACCTCCCTTGCCGACACTTTTTTTATTTCCTAACTTATTTTCACGCGAAGCGCCACATCGAGTTCACCATTTGGGATAATAAATAAGAAGCATTAAAAAAGGTGGGTCTGGTTCTAAATTTTTGTAATGATGATAAAATTTTTTTTGTAAATATTTTTTTTTTGCTTTTTTCATAATTATTCAAATTTAGGACCAGGCTCGCCTTTCTTACTGCATCTTATTTATTATCCTAAATTTTGAACTCGATGTGGTGCTTCGTGTGAAAATAAGTTAGGCAATAAAAAAATTGTTGGCAAGGTAGGAATTTGGTCACGTGACCTACTCAACACTGGTTGAAAACTCGTTTCTTTTTAGCCTAAAATAAATTTTTTTAACTGAAGATGTAACTATTTCATTTTTTCTTGAAAGTTTATCTTTTAAGTTAAAAATAATGATTTTTGCTAAAAACTCGTTTTCTTTTTGTTTAAAATTTACTTTTCTAACTACAAATTGAATTATTCTATTGTATTTTTGGTTTATAAATTTAAATTTTTTAGTCGAAAACATGTTTTATTGAAAATGTATCTTTTTTGGTACAAATTCATCTTTTGGGTTTAAAATTGAAATTTGTTTTTAAAAAATCATATTTTTTTTTTATTCTTTTAAATAAAAACTTAATTCTTCTATTTGTGTTTAAAAAATAATTCTTTTTGATAAAAGGAACAGACTATTTTGTGGGAAATTAAATTTCTTTATTGTACATTTATTTTTCTGACATTTGAACTATTCTAGAGTACTTTGTTCAAAATGAGTCTTTTTTTTATAGAATCTTTTCAATCTTTTCAATCAATATTTCATCTTTCAATGAATCTTTTGGGTTGAAAATAAAACTAACTATTTCATTAAAAATTCGTATTTTTGTTTGAAGATTCATCATTTTAGATAAAAAATCATTTCTTAGGCTCAAAATTTATATTTTTGATTTGAAAACTCGAGCAAAAAGTGTTTAAAATGTATTTAAAAACAAATTTTTTTTGCAATATTATTATTAATGCCCTAGTTGTATGGGTGATTTTATACCTAGAAGAATTTAGAAATTGGGATATTGTAGCAACCCTAAAAAATGCACTGTTTAATCCGAATAATATATTTTTTCATTTCTTTGACTTCTTTTACCATTTAAATTAAGTGCCCTTTCCAATTTGAAGCGCTACATTTTCCCGCAAAATTTAAATAATTTAATTATTATTACTAAAGATTGAAAATACGATTTTTTAAATCCAGTATATTCTCATGCTCGCGAGAATTTCTCCGAGCACTTAAACTCTTTACAACATTAATTATAACCTGAAACTGTATAAAATTTAAAAATCCTGTTTAACATATACAGATTTTAATTTTAAAGTACTAATTATTTTTTTGAAAATCTAAAAACACAAAAGTAACTTAAATAATTCTTGATCAAATTTACTCTTTAAAATAAAAGAATGTTTAGATTGCAAATACCCAAAATTGTAGAAAATACGGATTCTTTATTTTGATTTATGTTTTCAAATAGTAATTTTCCGAAACTTTATTATTTTATACTCATTCTTTTAATACTAATTTCCAGCACAAAGAATTAATATAAAACATCTATGACCAATTCCATTTCAAATCAGGCCAAGATTTTTAAAAAAAGTAAGAAAGGACCAGAAAATATGCTAAAGTTGTTCTAACATCGCTTTTGATTTGTAGATTCAATTTAAAAAATTTAAAACTGAAGTTATAAAATACCTTCAAGTATTAAAAGGCCAATCAGGTTTACAACATCAATGATTGAGAGATTCTTAAGAAATATTGTTCCGCCACTTTTTTTAGACAGGTTGGTGAATTATTAAGTTAGAGCTATGTTTTAAATTGAAATTTGGTATCAAAAATAGAATACAAGTAAAAATTTAAGGAAATTCATTTACAATTTACACAATAGGAAAATTTTGTCTCCAGAAGGTCATGCGATCAGTATAATATTCTTGTTCAATTGTTACAGACGGATCAGTATTGTTTTTAATATTGCCTATTTGAAGAAAATTTCCATTTTCATTATAAGGCAGCCAGAGATTAGGATCGTCCAATTCATCAGAAGTTGGTTTGCTAAAAAAGAAGTATTAAACGTATATTTAAAATCGTAGGCAAGTCTTGACTGGTATAATATATATTAAAAAAGAATTCTTTAAAAAAATTTTGATTTTCAGGACTGGTATCATTTTTTTCTTTTTAAATGTGTCATATGTTAACTATTAAGTAAATGCAGAAGTTTCAACAAAATACATGAATTTTCATATGATGAACCTTCAGAAGAAAAAGAGTTTTTAACAAAGGAGTTAAATTTGTAATCATGGAGATGAATGTTTATCCTAAAATGATGAATTCTTAATCAAATATTTAAGAATCAATATTTTGACAGAAATTTGTTGTTATTTTAAATAAAAAACTATTCAATTTAACCCAGTAGTTCAATTTTCCACGAAAAAGTTAAACTCTCGCCGAAAACCGCAATAATTAATATCTTAAACAAAAAAGTTTTTTATTTTAAATTCGAAAACAGTTAAAGAAATTAAAAAAAAACCATTGTATGCTGACATAAAGCATGTTATCAGTTAATTAAACAGTTACATTTTTCAACCTAGAAAAATTAAATCACAGCCACCCAGGCGGAAATATTATATATAGTTTATATATAGTGTGAAGTTTTATACATAATATTCATTTGTTTTATACCAAAAATGTATAAAACAAATGAATATTATATATAATACTTCACACTACATATGAACTATATATAATATTTTCGATTGGGCAAACCGTTGAGTTTCTAACAAAAAGACGAATTTTAACCAAAAGGTTGAATTGTCAACCCATTATTATGAATTTTAAGCATAAATATTCAGTTTTAACTAAATAGTTGAATTTTCTACCGAATTAGTGGAATTTCCAAAACAAAAAGAAACTTTTTCAATATAAGAGTAAAATTTTAAACAAAACTAATGGCTTTTTAAGAAAAACGTTTAATTTTCTTAAAAATACTTAAATTTTTAATAAATTAATATAGTTTTTTTTATTGAAAAATATGAATTTATGAACAAAAATTTATTAGTATAGTATTAACCAAAAATAATGAACTTTAAATTAAAACTAGTTGGATTTTTAACCAAAGAGATAAATCTTCTACCAAGGAAGATGCAATTTGAATCTAAAATGTTTAATCTTAAACTGAAAGAATAAATCTTTTACTGTAATTTTGAATTTTGTATATAAAAAAATAATTTCTGACAAAGTAGTTCCACTTTCAAGCAAGTTGTAAGATACATAAAAAAAATTAAACTACGATTTTTTAATAAAAGAATTGAATTATCAACGAAAAAGATTCTTTTGTCAGCAGAGAGAGAAAATTATACCACATTTTTTCATTTTGAAGCCTGAAAATATGAATTTTCAACAAAAACGTTAATTGTTAACCAAATAGTTAAAATAAAAAAAACTCTTTAACAAAAACTTGGAAATTTGAACAAAAAAGACTCATGTTTAACAAAATAGTTAATTTTTCAATCAAAAAATTACTTTCTAACAAAATTGTTGAATTTTTAAATAAATAACTAAAGTTTTAATAAAAGATGATAAATTATTTACCAACAATATAATAGTTGGATTTTCAGAAAAATTATTTGAATTTGTAACAAAAAACATTAAATTTCTACACTATGGTATTTTTACGTTCAATCATAATTTTTTTACTTTAATAAGAATTTCGATTTCTTGAGTTTCAGAAGCTTTTATTTGGAAATAGTAAACTTAGTTTACAATCCAAAAATTTAATCGTTGCGCTCTTAAATTTATTAAAATTAAAATTAACTGAATTTCTGCAATATGGTTGAGTTTCCGACACAAAAATATGATTTTTTAACAAAGTTGATATTTCTGAAACCAAAAAGATGAATTCTCAAACAAATATATAATAGTAAACTTTTAAAATTTTTAAATTAGTATCTGTAACCCGAAAAAAAACGATAATTCAACTCTGGAATTTAATTTAATTTATTTTTAAAAGTCATGCTTCTATAAAAATACGCAGATTAACTAATGGTAAAAAACTAATGAATTTTTGTTTAAAAAAAAGTAAAAAATTTCTTCAAAAGCTCAGTTTTAAAATTTGCACATGCATGTAGACGTTCATGATTGGGATGTGACAATGATATTAAGATTACATTATTAATAACAATGTTGTTAATCCTTTTTAATTATACACTCAAACAAATTTCTGGCTAAATTAACCAGAAAATTGGTTAAATATGACCGTACTATTTTTTCTGCTTAGAGTAACCAGAAATTCTGACTAAAAAAAATGAGAATTCTGTTTACCGAAACCAGAAAAATAGTAAGGGCATAGTTAACCAGATGTTCTGTTGATTTAACCCGACATTTTTTTTAGGGTATTTAAGAAAAATACTCTCTTACCCATTTATCGCAAAAGATGTCCATAAATCTACCATTAAGTCTGTGACTTGCTCATCTGTTTTAGTAGGAGGTATTGTATTACTCATAGGAAAAAGATAAATCAGTTCATCGCCGTGTGCAACGCCGAAATTTTCTGTTATATTCGTCTCTATCGAAAACAACGTTGAACTTCCTCGATATCCAAAATTATAAGCATATATAGGACTTTTCACATATTTCGCCATATTTTTTAGCAAAATCACTTGCGGGTAATAGAAAGCGCTATCGCCAAAACATGTTGTGATATTTTCTAGAAGCTGTGTTTAGAAATTAAAAATTACTGCTAAATTAAGTTAAAAATGAAAGATAAAATATATTTTAATTAACGTGCAGAAAATATGAATTTTTTTTCAAAAGAGGACCAGTCTGTAACAAACTTTAGACCATAGTTCAGGCACCTGGTGTTTTTTTACTGTTTTAACAAAGTAGAATGAATTTGCTTTACTATAACGCTTTATTTAGTGGTCCTGGTGAAAATTACAAATTTTTCTAAAAATGACTATTGATGTTGCTTTAAAGTAACAGATTTTTTAAAATTAATGTTTCTAATTAAAAACAATATTTTAAATTTTAATTAAAGTAGACGTCATTTCTAGTAATTCCAAAAAAGATCAATAATCTAGCGCCGATTCGTTATGATTTATGACCTGGGTTATAACATCTTAAAGTTAAGCATTTTGTATCCATTTGGTCAGGGGATCGTTTCTAGATGTACTTTTGGGCCGTGTTTTAACTCTAACATATATGCATCTGCGATTCTTTAGAAATACTCAGTGTATTTTTTCAATAAAAAATCAATTATTTAACATTCTGTGAATGATAGACTTATAAAAATATCCATTTTTTGCAAATTTGGTTAAAACTACCGTTATACGATCTGTTTTTGACCAAGAATGAAGGAAGGACTATAAATTAATAATTTGACAATTGCTTACACTTTCTTAATTACAGTTAATAAATTAAATAATTACTGTTTTAATACAAGGAATAAAAAAAGTGGTTAAGCTTCTTTTTTAGTTTATAATAGAAGTAATAAAATTAAGTTAATTAATTAAGAACCCGCGATGTTCTGAAAATGTTCATCAGAAACTATTCTGTGTATAAAAATAGATCATGTAAAAAGTATTATTTAATTAATTAATTTTTTGATGCAAAATAGAACCCAAATGCTAAAATATGGTCGCAGGTACAGACAGATTCTTACGACAAAAAGAAAGAAAGATGCATGGTCATAACTAGCGATCTATGGGAACTAGAAGGATAAGCTTTTTTTTTGGAGAAACTTAACACCTAATGAAAATAAAAGGTTCTATTTTTTAATTTTCTCGGGATTTTGTCTAGCCTAATTTGGATGTTGGGCATTTTGTTTTGAAATCAAATGGGAAGGGTAAATCCGCGCAAACAAGATTTTTGGAAATTTTTCAAAAATAAAACGATAAAGAGGATTTTTTCTTAGCAGATGCCTGATTGTTTTTTTCTGCATGACAATTCATATTTACCTTATATTTATCAGCAAAAATGATTGATTCATCAAAATAATAATCTTTGATAATCTCTGTAAATTTGTTTACGTTTGGAGTTGCATAATATCCTGTTGAAGTACTATTAATAAAATCTTGCAAACTCTCTGGTGTTATTGCTACTGGTGATATATTTGCATAAAAATCTGAAACAAATAATAAATTGCTTATATAAATACCAGCAATATTATACGCGTCGAAGAGCGCAGGGCAATCAATTTATTGTAAATAAATAATATGCAAATCTAAAACAATACTGCTATGATTCTAATTTTAAACTGTACTATTTATTCAAGTTAAATTAGTTGGCTCATGCTTAGAAAGGGGTCTGCTTATTACAAATACCTGGTTTAGGCATAAAATGATCCACATGTACACCTGGTGTAATGGAAATAGCCACAGTATAATTGACTT
>JAWWLR010000166.1:2824613-2834640 GCA_035041075.1 Acraspis erinacei | reverse complement strand
TATTATAATATGCACTGGAACCGCGGTTATATCCTCTTTCACTTATATCCTCTTGCGCTTATATCCCTGCATAACTCTCTCTTATGTCCTCTTGGTATCCACCAGCACGTGGCAAACAACCCAATCAGAGCACAGCGTGGCCATTTCCCCTTCGCTGAGCAGCATTGGTGGGATCCCATTCCGGGAGGATATAAATGAATGTTTCCGTTCCAGGACGGCGGATATAAACGCGGTTCCAGTGTATTTCTTCTTATATCTTTTTGCTTTAAAGTTTTATTTATAAAAAATGTAATGTAAATACATTTTAAAAAATAAATAAAATCTTTTAATATTTAACAAAAATGAACTATTTTATCGATACTGATTTCTTTCGTTTTGATTTTTTCTTAGAAAAATAGAAATATTTTTCTAGAAAATCCATGGAAGTATGTAGAAAATTGTTAGAATTCCATCAGAGAAACAAAATGTTTAAAAAAAAATAATTATAATTCAATTTTCAGCTAAAAAGATGAATGTTCTATATAGAGGATTAACTTTCAACGAAAAGGATGAGTGAAAAGATACAGAAAATTTTAACTAAATCGTTGAATTCTCCAATCGAAAAGATGGCATTTTACAAATCAGTTCAAATTGCGATCGCAATTCATATTTATTACAGTATAATATATTTCTTCTATTATTTTTGTTCTAGATTTAATTGGAAGAAAAGTATTTAAAAATTATATTATTCTTTTACTTTCTTAGAAAAATATCAATCTTTGGTTAAAAAATGGATAAAAATGAGTATGAGGTGATTATAATTCCATCAAAGTAAACAATTAACTTAATAAAATTTTTAATTTAAATGAATTTGAATAAGTTTAATTTATCTTACATTAATTCACTTTAGCTTAATCTAATTTAAATAACGTTTTAATTTCCATGTCGAAGGTTTGAATTTGCCATGTGGATTTACACGTAGATATTTTCACCTGGGGAATTAGAACAAAATTTAATTTTACCTTAATTTTCCAGATGGAGGTTGACCATAGGGGATTCCAATGAAAGCCGAAACATTTCTTCCCTTTCTTGATTGAAGTATGGTTCCCTTAAGAAATCCTTGAGATATTTTAACCACAGGTGCCGCATGTAATCCAAGTAAAAACATCGAAATTAATAGACATATTACAAATCCCGGTTGAACATTCATCACTTAAATTATTTAAAAAATGGACAACAAAAAAAGTCAGAGAAAAATTCTTAAGAAAATAGCCTTTACTAGAAAACTTGACGTGAATATGCTTTCCACTTTAAGTTAATTGAGCAAGAGATATTCTGATGCTTATAGAAATATGTAATTTCATAATCAGCTGACTGATTATTACTTTGCACGACATTGATAAATCGTAAACAAAATAATTCTGATCTTCCTGAAATCTTTAATCAAATCTTAAACAAGGAAATTGATCGAAATTCCGCACAAACTCGTGTAGGGATTTCCAGTCACTAATCAAATCCTAACGAACAGAGTACATTTAAAGTTTACTTGGTCAATGGACAAATGATAAAATATTTCACTAAGAATGCACAAATTTTATTCTTAAAAATATGGAACTTCACGTACACGTATTCAAATTCTAAGAAGAACATGGATAATTTTTGCTATACAAAAAATCTATAATTTATTACAACTTAAGTAGAGGGAAATTTTTTTTCCAGAAGTGCATTCGATCAGTAAAATAATCTTGTCGAAGAGAAACGGACGGATCAGTATTATTTGAAATATTTCCAATCTGAAGAAAACTTTTGCTTTGCTGATAAGGCTCCCAGAGATCAATTATAGCCAAATGTTCAGAAGTTGGTTTGCTGGACAAAAAATAAAACATAGATCACATATATTTTTCGAATGAGAATAATTTTAGTACTATTAAAAATAAAACATATGGTTATTTAGCCAATGTTATTTCTTTTACATTAAGAAATAGTTGAATCTTCAAGATAAAAAAATAAAATCTTGTGAAGGTAGTTAAATTTTCAACAGATCAGTTAAATTTTCGAAAAAGATAACTTTCTAACAAAAATAATGAAATTTCAAACTAGAAACATGAACTTTCAAATAAATGGTTAAATTTTTAAATACCAAAAAGATAATTTTCCAAACAAACATATTTAATTTTTCATTTAAGCGAGCAGAACATTTTCAATCAAATTTTTGAATTTTCAAGTTAAAAAGGCGAATACTTTAGAAAACAGTTGGATTTTCTACACAGAACTATTATTTTGAACCAAGAATTTAATTTTCAATCGAATATTATAATTTTCTACTAAAATAATAATATTTTCAACAACTAGGTAATTTTACAACTAAAATGATGAATTTTAAACAAAATGAATTGTTAACAAAGTAGTTTAACGTTTAATAAAGTAACTGAATGTTCAACCCAAAAGTTAATTTGAAACCAAATAATTTAACTTCCTAACAAAATGATAGATTTTTTATAAAAGACGAATTTTCAAGAAAATAGTCGAAGTTTGAAGCCGAAATGGCAAAAAGTCTACAAGATAGTTCAATCATTTTTTATGTAACATATGCATTATCTAATAAGTGAGATGAATTGTTTTAAACCAAGAAAGATTTTTCACTTGAGAGTGAAAAAAATGTTAAAAAATTAGTACAATTTTAAAGCCAAAAATATAAATATTCTTTCAAAACTGTTAAATTTTCAACAAAAATGTTCATTTGAAACAAAAACTTTAAGTTACAGCCAAATAGTTTAATTTGAAACTAACACCGATTCAATTTCAACTAAAAATGGAATAGATACATCTTTAGATTTCTTCCATACATAAATTTTCTTCCCAAATAGTTAAATGTTTAACTAAAAACGAAAAATTTCTAACCAAAAATGGAATAGTTCAATTTTCAGTTCAGAGCTGAGTTTCAACTAAAAAACTAATTATTAACAAAATAGTTAAATGATCAACCAATAAAATAAATAGTTAATGAAGAAGTTTATGCTTAAACTAAGTAGTTGAATTTTCAAACAAAAAAGATGAATTCTCAATGAAAAATTCAATTTTCAACAAAAAATGACGAATATTCGACAAAGAAGGCAGTAATTAAATTTTTAGTTAAATAATTCAATCTTCATTCACAAAAATTGTACGAATACGTACGACACAATATTTTCATGATCCAAGAAAATTTTTCTTGCCCCAATAAAATGTACTCAAAAAAATGTAGTCTCTTCAATCTAGCACATTTTCTTGAGACAAGAATTATTTCCTCGCATCAAGAAATTATTCCATCTTCAGTATTCATAAGAATGTTTGGGTATTTAATATGCATTTCTTGGCGCAGTTAAATTATCAATGAAAAAAGATGAATTTTGAATGGAGCATTTCATAGTTGAATTTTTAACTAATAAAGATTAATTCGAGAGTTCTATTAATTCAGTTTACAATAAAGCGCCTGTCGCATTTAAAATTAAGTCAAACCATCCACAACTGAAATCTAGTGATTGTGAAGTATTGTTTGCTAAAGTTTCCTTCATTTTTAACGAAAAAATTCTCAACTTTTTAAAAAATTTGATTTGATAATTTTGTATGTCATTTTTCACGATTAAAACAAAAACTACGCATCTTGACTTTTCTCCATTAATTTTTTTCGTATTTTGTGCTGCTTTCCCAAATTTGTTTTAAATATTACATTTTACGATTAAAATAAAAACAGCGCGTCATATAAAAAGTTATTCATAACAAATTCATAGATATTTTTTTCCAAAAACTTACCCATTTATTGCGAATGAAGTCCACAAATCTACCATTAAATCTATGATATAATTATCGTTCCGGGATGCTAATGGCGAATAGACTCCAGAAAAAATATATATGAGGTCATCTGCGTGATTGACGCCAATATTGTTTTTTATAGCAAAATCTATTTCAGCGTAACTTGTTTGTCCATGATAATCAAATAAGTAAGAGTAGATTGGTCTTTTTGATATTTTGGCCATTTTTTCCAGAAAAATGGCGATTGGAAAGATGAATTGACTGTCACCAGCAAATTTAGTAAACATTTCCAAAAGCTGTATTAATATATAAAAATACTATTAGTTGAATGACAAATTTTCATAAAATAATAGGGAAGTTCCATGCCGAATTAACAAAATCGAAAGATTCATCTCAAGGATTTTATTTAGATCCACAATCTTAGATATTATGGTCAAAATTTTTCATTTTGTAAAGCGTATTGCATTTTGAACCCTTTTAATTTTCTAATATTTTCTCTAAAGTAAACTGAAAGATTTTCATAATAAATTGAACCCCTTAGCTTGGTTTTTACGAAATTAATGGATAATATACCCTTATGTAAAATTGACCGGTAAATCCGAATATACTGGTCATAATCATTTTCAATAAAGTCAGCGCACCTATTTTGTTATTTTATTTTTAAAATATTCAAAATTTTTCAAGGAATTCACAGAATTCTTGGAAATTAAGGAATTCAAGAAATTCACGGAATTGATAGAACTCGAGGAATTCGTGGAAGTCCGTGAATACCAAACATTCCGTGAAATTCATGAATTCCGAGATTTCCATGAATTCCACGTATTCCTTGAATTCAATGAATTCCGTGAATTCCACGTATTCCTTGAATTCAATGAATTCCGTGAATTCCATCATTTTAATGAATTCCATAAGTTCTCGCATTCCAAAAATTCCTCGAATTCCTTTAATTCTGTGAATTATTTGGATTCCGTGAATTCTGTAAATTGCGTGAATTGCGTGAATCACGTGAATGCCCTGATTTTCTTTAATTCCGTGAATTCCGTAAATTCCGTAAATTCATTATATTCATTGAATTTCATGAATTCTATGAATTCTATGAATTCTATGATTTTCTTGAATGCTTTAAATTTCCGTAAATTCTTTGAATTCCGTAAATTCCGGGAATTCCATGAATTCTTTGAATTTCGTAAATTTTTTGTATTCCGTGCATACCGTGAATTCCGCTAAATCCACCAAATCCGCGAATTACGGGCGTTATATGAATTCCGTGAATTTCTTGAATTCCTTGAATTCTATGAATTCCACAAATTCCTTAAATTCCATAACTTCCTAGAATTCCATAAATACGCGAGTTATATGCTATATATTAACAAAAAATTTGGCTCCGGCAGAAAATGTCTTTTTTCTTGCCAGGAACAAGTGCTCCGAGAATTTATTTACATTTTTTTTCGCTAAAACAGGTGCCGCGATATCCAGTCGCAAGTATGATACAAAAGTGTTACTGGCTACTGGACTTGTATTAGAAATTCCAGTACATGTGCGGTACCATACCAATTCCAGCATTTGGAAATTACAACATTATGTATTGTAGCGTTACCTTACGTTTTGGAAATAAACTTCCAATACCTGTAGTGGAAGTTTCTAAGAGTAACTTTTAACAGTGTGCTCTTTTAAAAATAATAACCAGTAGGCGCTTACCTAATTTAGTATTTTTTTCGAAACATTTTTTAGGTGAAATATATTTTTTTAATTGAATATTAATATTTAGTTGACCGATACATACTTTATTTATGCTTTATTCATAAACAATTATTTATTTTAGAAAGTTCTTAATAAAAAGTAATATTAGCACAGTAAAATTCAGGTTTCCTGGTTCATTAAAAAAATATGTAGTTTAAGTTAATTTAATGAAAACGAAGCCAAACAAAAAAATCTTTAAGGTAAATGTTTCTCATTTGTGAAACCGGTATGACGTTTCACAATATTAAATGTCAAAAATGGAAGCAGATAAGATTTATTTAAAGGTCCTTTGTAATATAAATTAATATATTTACCTTTTCTTCATTCAAAGATAAGACTGATCCGTTAAAGTAGTAATTTTGTATGGCTTTATTAAAATTTGATAAGTCTTCATGTTTAAAAAAACGGTTGGCTGTACCATTGACACATCTGTCCAGTACATCTAGTTTTGTCTGAGAAGTAGATTTAGCGTAAAAGGCTATAAGGAAAAATAAAAAAAATAGTTAATTTTCTAGACAAAAAATAAGCAATTTGAAAATCCATTACTGACCATTTTTTGAAGTTTTGAAAAGGTTACAGAAAATGATTAATAAAAATAATTTTGAATTGAAAGCTGTTGAAATTAAATAACTTTGGATTATGTGAAGTTTTGTAAAAAGCAAAATATTTTAAATAGAATCGAAAGGAATTGAGTTTGTACCACTTCTAAACAAAAGCGTTTAAAATTGAAAAATTGTATATCAGAAGCTCTCAAAGTTTAAAATTTCTATCCAAAATTTTCGAAATTGAGAAATCTACACATTGAATAATTTCAGATTAAACTTTTGGAAATAGGATAATTCCAGAAAGTCAATTAAATATTTCCAGATTAGAATTTTAAAAATTGCGTCACTTAAAATTGAAAGGAATCGTCGCGTTACCCATTATCTCATTATATTATATTCGGCGAGTGTATGATTAGAAAAATGAATATATTTTGTTGAAATTTGAGGAAATATTTCACAATATACAGGGTGTCTAAAAAGTCCCGGGACGGTTGGATATTTTCTCAGGTAAATTATTTTTCAAAAAAGTGAGTCATTTCTGAAGTAAATTTCAACTAGAAATTCAATGGTGACCTTCATTTTGACTTTGAAGTTGACCTTCATGGCTTTGTGATTGTCAACTTTGTTTTTAAAATGGAAAACCCCTTTTTTACATCTGAAATCGATAGAGCGGAAAATTCTACGTTCAGGTACGTACCCAAGTCATAGGTCAATTGTAACTTTCAAGGTCAGTTAGAGGTTATTTGAAATTAACAAAGTTTTCCAAGAGGTCAGTGTAATTCCTGAAGTAAATTTCAACGAGGAATTCAATGGTGACCTTCATTTTGATCTTCATGGCGGGAATGAACACCTGTTTATGTCAAAAATAACTTTCGTGGATTCTATGCAATAACGAAATTTTGAGGAAAAATATTTTTTACGTCGGTATCTGTTTGTCTGTCTATCTGTCTGTCGTCCTCTTTGTTGTTGCAGTCGTCTTTATATCGGATAACCTTCTATATTAATATTGCGCAGTTTTGATGTCGGAAGAGTGTTCGCGGGATGAGGTTTCAAAGATTACGTTCTGATAATTTAATTTCTTTCCATAAGTATCACAAGTCTCAGCACGAACCCCCTTTCCATCTAGCTAAGTCTCAATCATTACTCCTACATCCCACTGTGTCAAATTTCTCATAAACTCCATATCCTTTCTCTCCAACCCTGCTATATCCAAGTACCACTGCAGTTGTCTGTAGTGGAGGGGAGGTGATACCCCTACTTGGCGCGTCCCCAGGTGGCGGATAGCGGAATGCTCGCTGGAAACAGAGGGTAAGGCGGAAATAAAATACGCCTCGAAGACCAAACACACTGGGTGAAGGATACACCGAGAAAAAAACCAGGCAAGTTATGGTGTTAACAACCGTTCCGAGGAGTGCATGGTACCAAGGCATGGTGTTCCAAACTGTTTCTCTAGGATACCAGGTCACCTCCTAGAGTATTTAGATCTTACCCCAGCATGCGGGACTCTGCGGCGGTGGAATTTTACTTCCCTAGATACTCGTGGGAAAATTATGGAGCAGACATTACAAAAAGACGTTGAAGACCTGAACTGGAGCATTTTTCAGGAGTTGGGTGGTCCTTTGGACGTCATGGAGGAAGGGCAGAAATCTATTAATAAGAGGGACGTAACGGAGATGGAGGTGACACTCATAGAGCAGCATCACCTTCTGATAGAGCCGTGGTAGCGCCCACTTCCGACGATAGGAAGCAAATGAGGGAGGCCACCCTTAGTCTAGGGGAGGCGAGCTCTTCCAAGCCAAAAATTAAGAAGCAAAGGACTCGCGATGTTGCGGCAGCAACTTCAACCCCAAAGAAGGCGGATGGAAAGGAGGAGCATGCATCCGGTAATACCGGGAGGCAGAGGAGGATGCAGAGGCGAGCACAACCCGAGGAGGTCGTTAAGGACCTCAAGGGGAATGTGAGGCCTGATTCCCATGGCGTAAAAGTCAGGGGGGTCAGGCAGACTAGAAGCGGAGATGTTCTTGTGGAGCTCAGTCCTGCAACTAAAGGCAGAGCTGAGTTTTCAACAGCCATTAAGGAGGCGGCAGGTGAGGCGGGTAAGGTGCGCGAAATCGTGCCCCACATCGAGGTCGAGGTCTTGGACCTCGATCCAACTACCGATGCTGAGGAGGTCGAAGCGGTCGTAAGAAGCCACTCCGGTAACAGACCGGAGGGGGAGGTGAAGGTCAGTCTCACGAGAAAACCCTTAAGAGGAAATTTGAGGGGTTTCGTGGAGATGTTACGGTGCTACCGCTTCCTAGGCTTCGGCCATATGGCAACAAGTTGTGTGGCCCAGACCGTACGAGGGCCTGTTGGAGATGAGGCAAAGAGGGCCATAGGGCTGCAACGTGCGAAAGCAGACCGCAGTGCTACATCTGCGACGCAAAGGAAGGAAAGCCCCGGATCGAACATCAGCTGGGGACGATGTAGTGCTTGGCCTAAAGGCAGGCAGCCTCGTAGAAGAATTTCTAATTTTAAGCCCTTCAAATTGTAAAGCTTCACATTATTTGTTATTGCAGCATAGAAATAAGTAACATTTTTCGAAAATGGGCTTTTTGAATAAAAAATTCTTTAAAAATCTAATACATATTTTGTTCAAATGATTTATTCGAAATCTCATTTTTAATATGGTTTAATATGCTTACATCTTCCATTTAACCTTCACACTCCTGAAAAATACTGATTTTTTTGGTTATGTAGTTCTGTGTGCTGAAAGCTTTCATTTATGAATGACATTGAACATGAAAAGATTACAATACAAATACAAAACAAGATTTTCTTATGGTCGAATATAATTTAATTTTAAAGGCATAGTCCAGGCAGAAAAATTTAAACATCAAAATAACTCAATAATTTAAAACTGATATATATATATATATATATATATATATATATTTTTTAAATTTCGTCTTAAGAAATATTTCAGAGTTAGTTCAAATTAAAAATGGAAATGTTTTCTCGAGATTAAAAATCATCTTGCGAAATGTTCATTTTTCAACTTGAAATAACAAAAAAATAGTGTATATCCTGAAATAGTAAACAAGTTATAGACTTTGAACCATCTGAACATGTATCAGTAAATGTTTATTTTTCAATATTTTATTTCTATACTTTTTACATAAAAGACACACTGCTCAGCTTCGTTTATTTTAATTTCAACTTTGAATTTCTTTGAATACGCAATTAAACCTCTTTTACTTTAAACGTTTCAATTTTTAAAAGGTACACTTTTTAATGACGTGTGTGTACAAATCCAAGCCTTTTCTTGTTTCTTACAATTCTTTATTAGATGAACTTCAATAATTATTAGCTGAATGTACATTTAATTATAGCGATCAGACATATACAGGGTGTCTAAAAGGTCCCGGGACGGTTGGATATTTCCTCAGGTAAAATATTTTTCAAAAATGTGAAAGTCATTCCTGAAGTAAATTTCAACGAGGAATTCAATGGTGACCTTCATTTTGACCTTGAAGTTGAACTTCATGGCTTTTTGAAGGTCAACTTTGTTTTTTAAATGGAAACCCCCTTTTTTACATATGCAATCGATAGAGCGGAAAATTCTACGTTCAGGTGCGTACCCAAGTCATAGGTCAGTTGTTACGTTCAAGGTCAGTTAGAGGTTATTTGAAATTAACAAAGTTTTACAAGATTTCAGTGCAATTCTTGAAGTAAATTTCAACGAGAAATTCATTGGTGAACTCTGTGTTGATCTTGTTGATGATCTTCAAGGTTTTTTCCAGGTTTTTTCCATGCAGTTTACGTTTACGTTTAGCATTACCCAGGAACAACGACGTGGACGTAGTAAATTCTGTTTCCTTTGGGGTGCTTGATTAGCGTGAGTCCCCTTGCCTTTCACGCTTCAGTGAAGATGTTCGAACTGAAAACCTTGAGCTTCTTGACAAAAAGCTATGCGATTGTAAAAATGAGTT
>JAWWLR010000166.1:2807658-2819462 GCA_035041075.1 Acraspis erinacei | reverse complement strand
AGCAAAAAAACAATTGAACTTTTCACCAAAAAAAATGACTCAAACAATATTAAAAAAGTTTTTATGATAATCTTGTAGGGCTGTCTAAAATCAATATTTTTTTTCTTTTCATCTTTTATTATATCGTGCGTTGTTATATATTTTTTTGAATTTTGAAAGAGCTATACCTCTGATAATTTTCATTTATTCGCAACAGAGTAATTAGGATAAATTGTTTGAATTTGCAAGTACTACGAATAGATAGGCACAGAATTTTTAAATCCTGGCATAAAATGGTCACAAAAATTTCAAAGTGCTGTTTCGATATGATGCTCAGCGAATACTGATTTCGTGAAATGTTTTAGGTTGACCTTACTCTCAAGTTCTCTTACACGTTGGCTCACCGCTCATTCGGTTTCGTCAATAGACTTTGACACAAGAGCAAGGGATTCTATGTGCTCCAGCATCATTGAGTGGTGCCTTTTTTTATAGGATTTTTTAGAAGTTGTCCTATTTTTGCAGGTGGTTTACGTATGGTTCCTATTTGTTCTGTGACACCTTGAAAGTAGGGTAGGATGGTGGTCTTCTTTCTCTCTCTTTTTTTCGTAGGTTGTCCTAACTTGTTTTTTTAGGGTATTTTATTTTATTGCTTTATCAATTTTTGTGTGTAATCGTTCTGCAATAGGTTGTGTTTAACGTTTTGTAATTTATTTTTTAAGTTATCTTTATCTGTAATAGAGACAGCTCTGTATACACGGGAGTTGATGACCGATTGTTTTTGAGATTTTGATCGGTGAGATTTCTGATGAAATCAGAAAACTTGTGTAGTTTATCTATTCCATGTCTCCAGATGAGCAAAGTGTCGTCAACGTAATGGAACCTAAATTTCGGTTTAAACTTGGATTGGTTGAAGATTATTTTAGTTTGTCGAAGTTCGATAAAGATGTTGGCTATTGCAGATAAGATTAGACATCCCATTGCGGCTGAAATTTGTTCGTAGAATTGGTTATTTGAAGAAAAGAAAAAAGGAAAAATTATTCAGACAGTGTTTTATCAAAGTTATGAGATCGGAAGTGAAGTTTGCAAAGGATTGAATAACATCAATTTATCAGAGATTGCTATTTTCGTAAAGAGAGATACTTTGTCGAAACTCACTAGGATTTCTCGGGGCTGAATGTGAATCTGTTGTATTTTTTTGGTAAAGTCAGAAGAGTTTTAGGCGTGAGAGTATTCTGTGAAAGGATTCAGTTATTTGGTGAGAAGTGTGCTAGGTTGTAAGTTGTTGCGTTTTTTGCGCTAACGATCGGTCTGAGTGGAATGTTGTTTTTGTGGATTTTTGGGAGTCCTTAAAGTTTTGGAGAGATTAGTAGGTATTAATTTAGGTATTGTTTTCTGTCACGTTTAAAGTCTTTTAGAAGGGGTTTTCTTTTGCTGCCTGTTTTTTCTTGTTTTCTTAAGTTTGCGGAAAGAAGTTAGCCTTGGCATAATATTATGTTGTTACTGCAAAGTTATGTCCTTTACATGAGGCTGAAATAATTTCGTTACTGAGAGAATGGTGAAAGATGTTTTTTACTGTGTTAGTTATTGGTGTGTGTCTTACTGGAAGTAATTTGTCAAATTTTATTCTTTGTTTTTAGTGGAAAGATTTTTAATACGTTGGTATTAGTCTAATGATATGTGGTTCAATGTAGACCAAGTGTCAAATTTGAGGGTGTTTGATAAGAAAAGCTTAAGTTTTAAAGCTGTTTAGAGGTAGTCTCTATAATGTAAAATTGATTTGGATTTAGACGTTCTCAAATGTTTTTTCAATTGCAAGAATATTGGGACGATATTTTTTCTTTGCATCGTTTCAAGAATGCTAAAAATGTTATTAGCTTAGCTTGGAAAGAACTGAGCATACTAAAAATGTTAGTTTTAGTGAGAAAACCTTCCTCGTGCAGTACTTTAATAAGGTAATTAATGCTTTTACGATAATTCATTCTAATAAAAAGGAGATGTTTCGGGTTTCAATCGTGTGCAAAACTACGTATGTTGCCGTCGTGTCGTAAACGTTACAGATCACTTCATCAGGGTTATCCTAAGACTTTTACAAAATAGCTAAATTTTTGGTATACGAAGAGGAATTTTCTACAGAAAATATAATTTTCCACTAAAAAAGTACTTTCTAAAAAAATTGTTGAATTTTCCACAAATTACAAAAATTGTTCGTTGATTTAGAAAATATCTATACAAAAATAATAAATTCTTAACTAGAAATATGATTCTAGGCTTATAAACTTTTTAAGTAATTTTGTAATAAAAAAATCCGCCCGCTTTGTGGATAAATTCTCGTCGCCCGCTATGCACGCGGCTTGCTTCGCTCGCAAGTTTGGGCGTGCCTAGGGCTCGCGACTGTTGGTTCTCGTGCTTCGCGCTGGATAATGTATTTCCCTTGCGGTCCGCGCTCGGGCTTTGTATATTCCCACAGATTTTTTAAAACTAAAGGTAAAAGCATCGACAATAGTAATTTGGTGATAGTGAATTCTCGTTTCTTAAAGCTCTTTCGGCTTTAACGAACACATTCTCATCGCGTATCTCGTGCTTCGAACTCGAATTTGTCCCATAAATTGTATATCATTTCCATAAATGTACATTATTACAATTCATAACATGCATTGGTAGTAAAGCAGACGTAGTGTAATTGTTTCGTTTAAAAAAATGCGCATGCTTTAAAAAAATGTTACTAAACGTTTTATTGCAACTTGTGCCATTTTTTCAAAAACAGAATTTGCTCCTTTATAATTTTATTTTTACGATTTAAACGTTACACATACGGTCTACACATCAGCATTAACTTTTTCTAACTTTTAAATTATATCCCCAACCTCAGTCACCCATGAAAATTCGATTGATGAGGGGTTGGGACGAAGGGGGAGGGGGGTGATTAGTTTAAATCGAGTCATAGCTGGTTATTTTTTTATGCTGAGAAGGTCACCAACCTTCAGCAGCGTTGTGTTAGATGAAAGTTGATGCGATCCCATCTGTTA
This sequence comes from Acraspis erinacei, assembly GCA_035041075.1. NCBI lineage: Eukaryota > Metazoa > Arthropoda > Insecta > Hymenoptera > Cynipidae > Acraspis > Acraspis erinacei. The sequence continues at coordinate 2,816,457 of JAWWLR010000166.1, read as the reverse complement.
ATACTGTGGTTTAGTTGAATGAAAAATATAATTTTTTAAATTTTATTAATTTAAAAAAAAATTTATTGAATTTTTTAAAGACTAAATATTTTGAAACCCCACACAGATTCTTTCACTGTTAATGTTATTTTGTAAGAATAAAAAAGAACTAAACACTCTATCAAAATGTCACAACATACTTGTACATATTTTTTGAACGCAAAATTGTGGACTTATCATCATTTGTCGTATCTTGCAGAGTTTGAATGTAAATTGGAATTTTTTATTTTTTTGTGTTTTTTGTGCAATAAAAACTTGAATTTTCGATTTTCTAAAAAAATTCAAAAAGTCGTTATGACAGTATTGTAGGGTTTTGCAAAAGAAACATTGTTCTTGTTTTGACTTTTTTTCGTGTCGTGCGTTGTTTGGCTGAAAATGTTCATTTTCGTTTCATTTTTCGGATTTTGAAAATTCTATATCTCTGAAAACTTTCATTTGATCAAAAAAGTCATTAGAAGAAAATGCTTTTCTTTTTAAGTACTATAACTAATTATACAGAGAATTTTTGAATATTGCAAAAAAAGTGGTCTCAAAATTTTTCAAAATGTGCTCACTTTTTGAATTTTTATCCAAAATGGCCAAAACTTGACCTTTATTTTAGGACACTAAAAGCGTATACCAAATGATAATCCAATCTGTCATTTATTTCGAAAGTTATCGTGCTAAAAAACTAAAAATCTATAGAAACACACTCATATATACACAGGCAGAGATATACAAATTAGTAAAAACCTGTTTTTCTGATTCAGAGGGTCTCAAAACGTGGATATTTGACAAAAACCGGGGGGTCAAATTTTACACAAATCTAATACCTTCTCTGGATGTGACAGTACAAAAGACGAATATCCAACTCCGTAAATTAAGTAGTAGTCTAGTAGTAGTTCAAATAGTGTATTTACTGTGATTCAGTTTAAATTATTTAAGTTAATTAATTCGTGCATTATTATTAATTTATTCATTAATTTATTTATTTTACCTCTAGATGAATTTGAAAGTGCGTGATAAGTGACAGAGGCCCCACCAGCACTTTCACCAAATAAAGTAACTCGATTTTTGTCTCCACCAAAGACTTGGATATTTTTTTGAACCCATTTAAGTGCAAGTACTTGATCCTTCAATCCAAAGTTTCCTGGTGCAACTGAATCGCCAGTTGATAGGAATCCGAGAAGTCCTAATCTGTAATTTATAGTCACGAGTACAATATCTTGGTCCATGAGATAAAGAGGTCCGTAATAATCAAGATTGGCACTCTCCGTGTGAAAACCTCCTCCATGAATATATACCATGACTGGTAATAAAGTGATATTCGTGGTGTTGTTGACCTGCAAAATTGATATCAAATATTATTTTAGCATTTTATTTTTTATTTTTACTAGCATAAGTCGAGGAGAAAACCATTTCTGAAAATGCGATCCAGGGGAGATGGAACACTCCCGATTAAATCGGATTACCCGGGATAGGCTTTTAATACAGAATTACAATAGATTATCCAAGATTAGTCTGTATTACATATAATTACTTGTAATTACATCAGAATATGGTAGATTAGTTGGCATAAAGTAGACTCACGCGAATTTTCAACGAAGAAGGATTGCTTTTGAACAGAATTTTGGAATTTGTAACTAAAAATGATAAATTTTTCACAAAAGATTAAAGTGTTAACTTTTTAGTAGAAAATATAAATTTAAAAAACTGATTTTTAAACAGAGATCATTTTTCTACTAAAAAGATAAATTTTTAATTGAAATAGTTAAATTTTCAGTTAGTTGCCTCGTCATCCAAAAAGGATACTTTTTAACAAAATTCTTTAACTCCCGACAACGTAGATCAAATTTGTAATAAATCTATCAAATTTTTAACCATGAACATGAATTTGCAATCAAGAAAATTAATTTTTACCGCAAAATAGTAAAGCTCAACAATAAAATAAAATTTTAACTCAAAAAGAAAGTGCTACATTTTTAAATAAAAAATTACTTTCTTAACCAAGAAAAATGAAATTTTAACTAAATAGTTACATTTTCAACCAAAGAGATGAATCTTCAACTAAAATGTTGCATCTCTAACCAAAAAATAAATTTCTAACATTGAAGTTGAACTTTCGAACAATTCATTGAATTTTCAACCAGGAAGATTAATTTTCTGCAAAAGAAATTTTTTGATAAAATACATTGGAACCTGGATTGAATTACGGTTTCGGGCATGGCTTGTATAGGCCTTGATACTATTTCTAGGGTTTCCAAACGTAAGGAAGCAGAGACTAATAAACAATTTTGTTAAATTCTTACGAATGATGCAACCTGATGCAACTAGCACGTTGAGAGTGCCACACGAAATATCAAGCCTTTGGAATGACGAAACTGCGGAGGCCATCAGTTCTAGGAATAATGTAAATCCGAGGAAACTAATTGCAGGTTCCAGTGTATATAAATTATCATCCAAATAGCTAAAATTTTAACTAAAAAAGATAAATTTACAATAAAAAATGAAATTGCAAGAGGGTTAGTAAAAACGTTTAATTTTGTACCAAAAAATCAATTACCCATGAAAAAGATGCCTTTGCAAACGAAAACATTCATTTTCTACCAAAATAACGAATTTTTAACAAAATGTATGAATTCTTAACCAAATAGTTAAATTGACAGCCAAAAAGATTAATTTACAGTTAAAATTATATAGGTAAATTTTCTGCGTAAAAAAAGAATATTAAAGAAAACGAATTTTCAACTAAATTTGTGAACTTGAAACCAAATAGCTAAGTTTTTAACTGAGAAGATTAATTTTCGATTGGAAAAGATGAATTTAGAATAAAATAGTAAAATGTTTAACTAAAAAAACTATTTTCCACTAGAAAGGGAATAATTTAATTTTCAGTTTAAAAATGAAACTACAACAAAAAAAAAAACAAATTTTTTACCAAAGAAATGTATTTTCGACCAAAATCATGAATCTTCTACTAGAAAAATTAAATTTCCTTTCGAAATTAATTTAAAAGAAAATTAAAAATCATTTAAAATTACCCCATGTATCTTAAGAGAATTTGGTATTCTCTTGAAACCTTTCAAAATTCTTAAACAGTATTTAAATGTTTTTTTTAAACAATTCAAAGTTTCCCTAATATTGAAAAAATTTAAGATTATAAAAATCGTCTTATTAATATCTTCCAGATTCTTTTTTGACATGTTCTATTCTATGAGAAGTAAATTCAGTTATGATTCATTCAAATGTATGAATTTTCTATGATTTTGATGTTTTTAACACTGTAACCTGAAATGCTTCCATTATATTAAATAATATAAATTTTAATGATCGATAATGATTTGATTTTTAATAATTCTCAGGGTCAGAAAAATTCGCAAAGCATGATGTGGAGTATTTTCAAAATATTAGGGAAATTTATCCAACCATCTTGGGTAATATATGCTAGGAAAAGTTCCCCAAGTTTTATAAAATATTCCACATCAGTATTTTGGAATTTTCACTGCAATATTTAGGAAGAATTCCATACGTTTAATGAAATATATCCCAATATGTTCTTCTAAAAGATTTATCAAAATGTGTTGGGGTAACTATGGTGTGCTTTTCATTACCGTGATTTTAGAGGAAATTCCCAGGAAATTTTTTATATAGTGTGCTGAATGGTTTTCCAATATTGGTACTGCTACATTATTAGTTATTTTGATTGTAAATGTAAAAACTTTGATTAATTGTTGATATTTGTGGAATCTTACCGTCGAAGTATTAAATTTCATCCTCGCTGTGAAAACATTTAAAACCAAACAATCCTCATTTCCGATGACTGTACCATCGATGGGTTGTGGACACATTATTCCATCTTTATTAGCTAAATGTATACCGTCCCAATTTTCGGCTGGTAAAGGGCTACTGAACCTTTAAAAACGTGATTGATGAATAATTAACTATTTCCATAAAGTAAAACATTGAAACCATCTGGATTTTGAAAACTTCTCTCTCTGAATCTGAATAATAGAAATCTTACTAGTTGAATTAGTAAATGAGTGTTTTGTTTAATGAAATATTAATATTTCAGCACATTTCTAATGACATAGAACACAAAACCTAACCCTGTTTTTGACAAGTCATTAGTGAATGTCTTGAATTATTCCTTTGTGTTTTATCCTCGGTTTTATCGAATTAGCTCATAGTGGATTGCAAAGCATAATTCTGGATTACATAAAATTATGGTGGATTACTGCACCAAAACTAGACTCACGCAAATTTTTAACTAAAAAGAATTACTTTTCAAGCAAATCTTTTAAATTGAAAGAAAACTGTTAAATTTTTAACAAAATAAGTCAAATTAATAGTTAAATTTTAAACGAAAAATATCAGTTTTCTACTAAAGAAGACGAATCTTTAACCAAAGACATGAATTTGTAAATGTATATTTTCTGAACCACCTTAAAATAAATTAGAAACTACAATCATTTTTTCATACATTTTTAGATATCTCGCGTTTTTATGCTCAGAATAGAATTTTTGTTTCAATATTATTTTTTATTTTCGATTTTCTGCATAGTACTTACGATAAATGAAAAACGAATTACGTGTCCCATTGAGAAGTGGTTAAAAGACATATTGTAGGAATTTTCAAAAGTTATAATTTCTCTTTGAGACTTTTTTCGTATTTGGCGTCGTTTGCTTTCAAAATTTTAATGCTGTGGTGTGAAATTTCGAGCAATTCTAATACTTTCTCAATCAGAAATGATGAGAATGTAATAAATTACTACAAATTTGTAGCTCTCTTTTGGGTAAACAATTTTTGTTAAATCATTTTTTTCGTAGCTTTTGTCATTTTTCCACAAATTTTTATTTATTTTTTTATTCTCAATGGTATTTTTTACGAATAACACAAATAAAAGAGGCCTATCATGAGGTGATTATTAACGAATTTTTAGATCCTTTTTGGAATTACAATTTTTTTAATTCATCTTTTTTTTTATCCTGTATAGTTGGACCAGAAAATGGAATGTTTGATTTTTCATTATTTTTTGTGCAATCATAATTTATATTTTCAAATCTCCGAGAAAATTCAAAAATTTGGGATATAATCTTGTAGGACTTTAAAAAATCGATGCTTTTCTTCTCTTGACTATTTTTCATTTCGTGCTTATGGCTTAAAATTTTGATTTTCAATTGTTTAAAAAAATTTTTAAATGCTATAAATCTGAGAATCTTCTTTTAAACAACAATGTTATTAGGGTAAATTGTTCGTCTTTTTTAATACTATAAACATCCGTATATAGAATTTAGAAATTCAGAAAAGAAAGTGGTCTCAAAAATGTTCAAAATGCGCTCACTTTTTGAATTTTAATCCAAAATGGCCGGTTCACGAACTCGTCCTTTCTTTTAGGACCGAAAAAATGTTTGCCAATGATCGACTTGATCCATTCATTGTTTCGAGAGTTATCCTGTTGACGGCCGGACGGACGGACAGACAGACATACGCCATCGTAAAAACTGGTTTTCGGATTCAGGGGATCTCGAAACGTGGGAATCCGCTGAAAAACTGTGATGTGAAATTTCCGACAATTCTAATACTTTCTGAATCATAAATAATGAGAATGTAAAAAATGAATTTGTAACCAAATAAATGCATTTTTGAACCAAAAATGCCAATTTTCCACCAAACATTGAATAGTTAATTTTTAAGTTAAAAAATAATTTTTAAACCGAAAAAAAATATTTAACAAAATAGTTACATTTTCAACTAAAGAGATGAATGTTTAACTAAAATAATAAATCTTTAATAAAGTAAAATGACTTGTTAACAATATTGCAGAATTTTCTGCAAACTAGATTGATTAATTTTTAATGAAACGAGATGAATGCTCAACAAAAAATGTAATGGTTCATATTTCGACCAAAATTTTTTTTTAATTTAAATCAAAAGCAGTTGGATTCTTCCAAAAATAATGAATATAACCAAATAGTTTGAGCCATAACCGAAAAGATTAATTTTCAACCAAATATTTTCTTTTTAACAAAGTAGTTAAGCTCTCAACCAAGTAGTTAAATAAAAAAATCAACATTTAAATAAGAATATTAATTTTCTATCGAAGATTATTTTTCTAACAGAATAGATGAATTTTCAATAAATAGACACATGTATTTTCAGACACGAAGATTAACTTTTTTTTACTGAAAAAGACGAATTTTTAAAACAACACATGAAATAAAATTAGAAGAGATACATTTTTTACCTTAAATGGAATCGTTAAATTTAAATTAAAAAATTAAGTTTTAAACAAAAAATTTAAATTTCAACAAAATAGTTAAATTTTCAATCTAAGAGATGAATTTACAACTAACATAATAAAAAATAGCAGAGTTAAAATTTTCGGATATAAAAACTAATTTTCTGCAACAAAAATTTAGTTCATTTAACAAATAATTGAATTTCCAAATAAAGAAGATAAATTTTCAAATAAAAATTTTTTAAATTTATTTAATGTAATTGTCTTATCAAAAATATGTTTACTGAAAAAACCACGGTCTTCTACGATTTAAAAAATTGAAGTAGTAATATCAGTTATTGCTTATGAAATTTTGAAATTGTTCCCTTTGAACTGAATTACTTGTCAATGGCGTTTCTTACCAATTAAGAAATAGTAGATTTTTAATCAAACAAGGCTTATTTTATCAAAGAGAAAATGTCCTTCGACTGCACTCTTTCGCAATTCAGACACGCATTAAATAATCTTCAAATATAGTTATTTGTTTAAACAAAAAATTCTTAATTTTTTTAAGCGATTTTAGCCATAGAAAAATTCACATTCAAAAATTGGAAACAGAAATGTTGTAGAAAATATTGCTTCCGAAAAACAAAAATGTTTTTCATTTGAAAGTATATCATCAGTCATTTTTGTTTAATTCTAAAAAGCATAAAGAAAATATTTTTTCAGAGATCTGATTTTCAGTTATCTTGTTCTCTTTTTTTAATTGAAAATTTATTATTATTTCCATTTATTATTTCAAACTGAAGAAAATTCAGGTCTGCGATATTGAACTTTTCCAAAATGGGCGCAGATGACTCAAAGAAACAAAACAAAAAACATGTCTTTGAAACATTTTCAAAAAAATCTAAATTGAGCCAAATTTCTTTTCTGAATTTTAACTCAATTATTTTTGTTTATTAGTAAATATTGTACATATATCATTTTTTTCGTAAATTTTCAAAGTATAGGACAATTTTTTCGAATATTGAAATAAAAAAAGAGAATAAACCGATTTTAAAACTGTTTTTTTTTTACTTCTTTATGCAAACTTCCCAATTTGTATATAATTTTGCTCTATCGAATAAATAATTTTTTCATAAACCTTCATGACGCTTAAAAATTAAAAAGTTCAATTTTTCAAAACGGTACATATTCAATTTTTCTCTTTTAGTTACAGAAAGTCACTCGAATTAAACAAAAAGTTTTTATTGTTTATTTTGTTTATTTTTTTATTTTAAAAAATAATATAAAAGAAATCAAAAAATCATATATCTATCAGGAATGTTTTGAATCATTTTCAATTTTTTAATCTTACTTAGTACCTAAAACAGTAGAAAAAAACATGCTACGTTTTTTGAACCCGAAGAATAAATTACAAAAATTTTCAATGTTTTAAAAACTTTCTAGTGCAACTGAAACTTATTTTTAAATAATTTGTTTTAAAGCAAGTGAGTTTCTTTCCTTAAGAGAACAAATTTTTAGGGTGCACTTTTAGAAAATCGAACTTTTAATTTTCAAGGGCACCCTAATATATATATGTATATGAAATTAATCTAGGAGAAATTATACAATGGCTGCCAATTCCGAAAGTGGTCCCGGAAAAAATTATTTAAAAAAATGATTAATTATAAAAAAATCGGGTACTGTGAAAAATTAATTTTATAAATAAATAACGTGTGATGAATTTCAAAACATTTTTATTCTAAATTTATTAGTTGTAATTTATTTGTTAATTGCATTTTTTAAAGTTAAAATAATACGGTCAGTTAAATATTTGAGTACATTTCTTATAAATATTGATAGTGGGGTATGGAAATACAAACCAAAGTTTGTTCTAAAATATAAAAAAGATAAAAAAGAACATTCTTTCTTAACTCTTAAATAATAATGTACATATGTAGACCATAAGCAATAAGTTATTGTTAAATAAAATTGTATTTAGCCTCTTAATGAGTTATTTGTACAGCTTTCTGTGAGAACCTGGTATATCAAATATTTACAAACTAATCGTCATAAAATTCTCTCAAATTCGTGACGTGATGTAAATCATATAAATATTGGAAATGTTTTTCACATAGTTCTTAGAATAAGATCCTAATTAAACCTCGCAAAACAATTTTATTATAATAGAGTTAGATTCGTTTCCAGATTAAATTTTCAATAAAATGTACAGTGAAATGTATACAGGGAAAAATATTATGCGCCAAAGAAACGGTTTCTTTAATAAAAGATATATAATTTTCTGAATGATAGATATATTTTTCACAAACATTGTAAATTAAAAAAAAAATTACCTCAGGTTTCCAATTGGAGGTTGACCATAAGGGATTCCAAGGAACCCTGAAATATTTCGTCCATTTCTTGATTTAAGTATAGTCCCTTGAACTAATCCTTGCGACACTTTGGCGACAGGTTCAGCGCGCAACAAACATATTAAAACAAAATATAGTAGACAAAATACTAATTCTGATTGATTATTTAACGAAAACATTATTTAAAAACACAAATTAGGAAAATAAAA
>JAWWLR010000166.1:2735387-2750598 GCA_035041075.1 Acraspis erinacei | reverse complement strand
AATGGCCATTATGATTATACTGTAATTTTAAGCGTTTAGGTTTGGAAACTGGGATATTAAGTTATGCAGTTTTTATAAATTTCACGATGTAAGAACATTGTAAACTGTTGACGAATTTGAATCATATATATTTTTTACATGACTAGGTATTATTTGAATTTATTTAGTTTCTAATTAAATTTCATTTTACACTCATTTCCTGCAAAAAACATAAGTTTCAATCGAAAAACATATTGATTAATTAAACTGTTCATAATAATATAAAAATGTTGTCTAATGAAATAATACCCCTAGAGGTTATTGCGAGAGAGTTTCACTTATTCTGATAATTAACGCCTCAATAAAAAATGTTGTGATAAAACGGTGCTCATTAAAAAGTTCTATCCTTCTTATATAAAAAATGTTGAAAATTATTATTTTTTAAATATCGGCTTTGACCGATCTATATAGAATTTTATTAGCTTTCATTAAAAACCGTATTAAAATTGTGGCCTGTTGAGTAATTTGTGCAGAGACACCTTTTTTGTTCAACTATCAGTAAAAATCAGCAGGTTTAGGGCGAAGAAATCCTACATGCTCAGGAAGTGAGAATCATTCTGCATTTCTTTGAAACATTTTCCATCATACCTAAATAAAAGATATTGCCTTGTGTTCGGATGCAGCTATTTTTTTCTAAAATGGAACTATTTGATAAGAAATTTTTTCTCAACATTCTGCCTCCATAGTCTTTCCGACCTTTTAGCGTGGTAAATATAGACTTTTAATGTACAAACATGTGCTAGAAAAAAACCTTCACCGCTCCAATTCATCTTACAAATGTTTCAGAATGTTCATTAATTAAAAACATACGGTTTTTTCCTTCATGAAGCGAACATGAAGATTATTTTTGGTATTGCGCTCCTCAACTTAGCAGTCTATCCTGGTTTTATTGGTAAATATAATTATATCTATAATCCATCTTCAATAACAGTAAATTTGTTTTTATTCCAATTCGGAAGGAAAAATTGCCATTTTTATTAAATATTACTGTCTGCGGTCTCTCTAAATCTAAATTAGTGAAATTTGATCAATGAGTAAAGATTAGTAGAAAATTGGTATTTCCATTATGGAAATGAGAAACCTGTGTTTGATAATAGAAAAGTTAATTAAAGAATGCGTTCATGGAACATTTTTAACTTCGTTGATACTATTTTAGAAAGTTATTAGTTAAAAATACAAGAATTATACTTATTCATATATAAGTTCTTTTTCATCTTACTTTGCTTACGTTGCAAATAATCTGTTTAATATATGAAATGCACCTCCCAGCCAGGACAATATCGGACAGAGCGGTCTCTAGAGTTCTAGATAATTTTATCATACGATTTGAAAATATAATAATTTTTAAATCTGAACAAGGAATTCCTTGATAAAAAAATGTATTAAAGAAACTTTATTTTCTTCTAAATATCTTTCTTTTTAATGTTCTTATGCACTATGATTTACGTTAAAAAATTGTTAATCACCAAACATTTTACAAGATTGATTTTTTGTTTTTGGTAATGTACATTTTTATGTAAAAAACATCGTATACCAAAAAAAAAAAACACAATTCTTCGTAAAACATAACTTTTATCACTTAAAAAGCCATGTTAATTTTAAAATCCCGGTGCGACTTAAAAAAAAACAATATGGAATTCCTTTTTTCCAAACTATCAACATATGTATCATATATCAACATCTATCAACATCTATGAACCTGCGACGGTTTGAGTCGAAAATTATATTTTTGTTTCTATTGTTTTGTACAGAATCACCTCAGCGCGAAAAACATCAAAAAGAATTCGCACCAATTTTTCCTGAGCCTTATCGACCAAATGTTCGTTTTTACGAAAGCTTCAAAGGTTTCAAGGAACGAATATCAGATGCTGCACACAATAGATTATATTACGTTGGCGTAAAAGATGAATTCATGATTGGAATAGTCGTGAGTAGACGTTTGAATCCGTTCATCGATTGCACTCGACAATTACCTCTCTCCGTTGGCCCTTTGCCTCATTATTGCATAAAGGTCAAAGTGAGTATACATAACTACACGGATTTAATACCAATAACAACCGAAGAACGCTGGGGTTTCGGATACTTTCATATCTTCGAGCCATCACCTGAAATTCAACCTAATACTCATCCAGCAGAGGTCATCTAGTTAGCAGGATGCAAGGTAAAAGAAGAATAATGGACGGTTCCACATCGAAATGCAGAGACTGCGCAAAATACGTACAAATAGCTTAAGAATTTCAAAGACCATAATTACAAATTTATCTTATAATGTGGTCTTAATCCAAAAACAATTTCATCAAAACTGACTAAACTGGCAACGGATCCACAGGTTACGTTTTCTGTAAAACAGTGGGTTAAATCTACTTTTTTATCTACAAATTAAAAAAACAACAAAGATTTTAATTAAGACTAAAATACAGAAACCTTTTACAAGCCAGTGTTATAAATAAAACTAAAATCTTTCTAGCCTTTTAGAGACAATCAGCACAATGTAACTTTGAAGAAAAAATCAAATATTTTCGGTACAAGATCTTACAACTAAAAATGTGGGATAACATATCTCCTATCAAAGAAGTCATAAATAACATAAGAAATCTAGAAAATAAAATTATACAACAAGATTTGTTTTCAGATTAGCTTAATTTTAGTTTTAACTCATAATTAAAAACGGTCCGGCACCGAATCAATGTCCTTTGGTCAAGCAGAGTCAGTCTGCATCTGGAATCTCAATTAGGTAACCGTTTGCCTAATAAAGTCTATCATATTCGCTCCTAAAATGTGACTCATTTATTTCCAAATAATTATCCTCTTTTAGAAAAATAATCGATTCATTTTCCAATATTTTTTGTAGATTTTACAGAAAATCTTATATACGATTTTGCAACGTTTACAGAAATCTATTTCAGCAAAGCCAGGGCAGAGATAACGTTAGATCAACAAAAATAATTTTTTTCCAAATCTATGTTAATAGTATATGACAAGAAATGCTCGCTCAAGGATTTTAAATTGAACATCGCAATATTTGTCATAGAACAAATTATGTCACATAACATACTATTTCATAATCTATTCAAGGTTTGAATATATTCCACAAAAATAAATTTTTGTTGGGCTAAGGTTAGCTCTATCGTGCCTTCAATTATAGCGAGAAAATTCCAGTAAATTCAATAGATTGACATTTTTATTTGATTAGAGATAAAGTCCAACTTCCATAACTTTCCAACTTCGGGGCTGTAGGGGTGGACAATTCCAGAAATTAAGGACTTATCGGATGCCCCTCTAGTAGCAAAATATTAGGTGCGCGCATGCGTAAATCATTGGCGCAAATCATGAACAAAATGTCACACGTAGTGGGAGAACCCCCATTAGTGTGCATGCCGTACGTGTGATGATGTTTTAAGGGGAGTGTACACTTATCGGATGGCAAGTTATCGGAGTAAACATGAAAAATATATTTTTGAGCTATTACGGCATAAAATATTCATCAAGATAGAATTTACTTCAAATATTTGAATTTGATTCGAATTTCCAATAAGAATCCACTTAACACGTTTTTCTGGACATATTTGTCAGAAAAATATATTAAATTATTCTATTTTTGTATCAAAATTTTATTTTTAAATTTCAAAAGTAAACAAAATGTAACGTTTATGTGCATAATAAAAGTTCAGAGGAATTCGAAATCCATAATATACCATTTTATTTAATCAATCCAGATGAAAACAATAGTATTTTAATTTATATTTTTTAAATGAGTACAAGTAACCTTATTGTTAAATAATAGTAAAATAAATACTTATGATGATTGACAACAATCAATGGCTGAAAAATATTTTCTGGTTCGAAATTCAACTAAATAGTTGAAGGTATTACTACTTAGTTTAGAATTAATTTTTTTGGTAGATGATTCATTATTTCAGTTCACATACGTTTATATTTTTGAAAATTTAACTATTTTGGTGAATTTTTTTGTCGATAATTTTTGCAACTAAAATTGAAGTATTTCATGTTTGATTGAAATTTTATTTTCTTGAGTTAAAAATTAATCTTTTTGGATGAAAATTTCTGTATTTTGTTAAAACTTTGTCCTTTGTGTTAGAATATTAATCATCTCAGCGACTAATTTATCTCTTTGGTTGAAAATTTAACTATTAGCTTAAAGATATCTTTTAAAATTCAAATATTTATTTAAAAACTCATGTATTTTATTAAACATTTTTTGTTGAGAAAATTGATCTTTTTGGTTCAGAATTTATCTTTCTCGCTTAAAAGTCATTTCTTTGGTTGTAAATTATTTTTTTAATTAAAAATTGTAGCTATTCCATTTTTGTTACAAAACTTATCTTCTTTAGTTCAAAATTCAACAACTTTTTTAAACTCTTCTCAACGTTTTTTAAACTTCAGCTTTTCTGTTATAAATGCATATGCCTTTTTTTTCTTCAATTGTCGAAAAATCTTTCTTGTGTAAAAATTCAACTGTTTCGTTGAAAAAGCCTATTATTAGTTTGAAAATTGGTCCATTTTGGTTAAGGATTCTACTAGGCTTTCGAACATTCTTATTTTTTGTTTTAACTCTAATAGGGTTAGAGGACCAATTCTTGGCACCTTAGCCCTATTTTTGGCATGCTAAAAAAACAAAGTGAATTTCTTTTATTTTGAATGCATACTTCATTGCGCTGAATAATAAAAATATGCTTTCTGTGTAAAAACGATAGTAGAATTAGATTAATTGAGACAAAACATGCTAAAAAATGTATTTCCTATGAAATGAGAGAAGGGTGCCAACAATTGGAGGGGTGCGAAGAATTGGTGCTCTTACCCTATTTTGGATTAAAAATATATTTATTTTCATTCAAAGATTGATCACTTTAGTTGTAAATTAATTGTTTTAATTGAAAATGTAATTCTTCCACATCTGGTTCAAAAAATTTTTTTGAGTAGACAACACAACTATTTGGTTCAAAACTTTTGTATCTTACGTATGTATTACATAATTCGTGGATGAATTTCGAAATTGGAATTGGGTAGCAGCTGTGAGATTGATAATGTTTATTAGTGAAGAGAGAAAAGGGAATCCAATCGTCTCTGATCCAATCTGATCCAATCTGATATACTTTCCATAAGGAGTGAAGCTGTTTCTAAGAAAAATACAAAAGTTTATATTACTTTTCTCCGTATAATGTAATGAAAATATGGAAAAATGGTAATTTTTCACTTGTTGCAGAAATACAACTTTCGATTGATATTTGAGAATAAAGTTACTTTAGTTGACGTCAAATACAAATATTTATTCTGGTGAATATGTTCGGCTTTGTTTGAATAATAAAATTCTACATTTTTATAGAAGGATAAGCCAACCTCATTACCTGAACTTTATAAGTCTGAATTGGTCGAAAATCTGACCGCTAAGACGAGCCCCAAATATGTAACAGATATTCTATCCTTAGGGAGTCAGTTCAAAATGCCTTATACCAAAAATAATAAAACACTCGCAGACTATATTTTAGATATTGAAAGTAGACAATTAAAAATTTTAGAAAAAGAATTAAACTCACTCAGAGCAAACTTTCCTTTTACACTAAAATTGGTTAGGTTACATTTCAATTGATGGCTATTTCTCGTTAGATAAATATTTTTGCGTTGCATGAAGTTTGATAAACCTGCCTTTCACCGCCTTTAACTTAAGACGCATACAAATTTAAAAAAAATTTCCGTTACAAAAATGCAATTACGGCCTTTCCGGTTATGACACTTCCTAGCGGCCATAAACAAAAATACCGTATTTGATTTTATTTTAATGAATTTTTCAATAAATATTTTTATTTATCATGTCAACAATATTAGTTATGAGTCGAAAACTAGAATTACCGAGTTTTATGCAACTATTATCCATTCATTTTTTCTCATCCATGAAAAATTTTGTTCAAAGAGTATGACGATTTTCCGGCATAAGAGGAAGAAAATTTTTTAACATGCTTTCCTTAGTACTTTTTTCGATTTCACAAGGCTCATGCAGAGATTTTGGAATTTCACATATATTTTCATTTCCTTTTTTTAAAATAAAATTCAAATAATAGGATTCTTCATTTAACGATGTTTTGTACATAAAGTTCATTCATCCACGGGTAGCAGTTTTGTGTACCATTTCAGGAAGTTTTCCTTTCACATCATTTACTTTCAAGTTTCCGATCTTATGTGTTGAATGGTAATCAGTCATCGTCGAAGTCATAGAAACGTTTTTGCTCCTTCATTGACTCTTCTACCTGGCGATGAAAACTGCCAGCACTAATTCATGTGTGACTTGGCTCGAAGTAATTAAGTTCAATGCTTTCAGCCGAAATTTCATTATAATTAATTATGTGAACTAAGGATTTACAAAACACCAATTTTTGTTTTGAGTCGTTCAATTGTCTAGCCGCAGAATAGTATCTTTTGCATCTTTATGCGAATTGAAAAAAGAGTGAAAATTATCTGCAAAACTTTCCTTACATCTTCCTGAAATACATTAATGCCAAATCACAGAAAACGGTCCCATTTTTCCTTTCGTTCCTACCGGTATGAAACTTTTGTTATACATACAGAAAGCCGTATTGAAAATAAAACTCCTGTAAAGTTATCAATCCTCGGTACCATGATAACATTCTGTAAATTAAAAGATAAACAAATCTCACCCTCAAGTAATGGCTGCACTATTACAAATTTCTGGTGGAAACTTCCACTACATGTATCGTAAGTTTCCAAATGCTGGTATTGCTATCGTACTCCACATGTATTGGAATTTTTCAAAACAGGTCCACTAGCCAGTAACACTTCTCGTTCATACATGCATCTGGATATCTCGATACCTATTGAAGCTTAAAATTTAAAACATTTAAATCATTTCTCAGGATACTTCTCTTAAGTAAACAAAAAAAGAAATTTTCTGACGTAGCCAAAACTTTGGTTAAAATGCAGTATATAACGCGCATATTCACGGAATTCATGAAATTAAGCGAATTTCAGGAATTAACCAAAATTACGGAATACGTATGTGACCGTCTGCGAGAAAAGGGACCTAATGCGTCAAAGCTGAATTTTACAGGACGAGCGATTGTAGCAGACTTTGCAAGCCAGCATTTGAGCAGTGGGAATGCTTCAACGAAAAGAACCCCTTCCAATTACTACTCCACCTTTAGGCGCCATATGCGAGAGCTCCGCTCTTATCGGTGCGTTGCGGCTTTACTCAGTAGTGGTGAGTGGTGGGGCTGGTTTTCACAAGCCTCTCGTTTCGTCTCCGCGTATGCTTAATATGTCTATTTTTGTATCGTAATAACAAAAAAAGTAATGAACTTAAACAAATTTTGATTATTGGAAATGAAAGAGCAACTCAGAAACTATAGATTGGCGCAAAAAAATAAAAATCGATTTTTTCCGCATTAGGTCCCTTTCTTGCGGACGGTCACATATATTTTTTGGCTAAATTGCAAGCAACTGATTGGTTGAAAACTAATCTTTTTTTATCGAGGATTTTCAACTATTTTATTGAAAAATCTTCTTTGCTTGGAATCGACGGTTTTTGGTTTCAAATAATTATTTTTTTATTTGAAACATCAACTATTTCTTTTTTCTTCGAAAATTCAATTACTTAGTTGAAAGAGTATCTACTTTATTAAAATTTTATTTTTTTGGTTGATTCATCATTTAAAAATCAAAAGTTTTATTTTCGAACATTAAACTATTTTGTTACAAATTTGTTTTTATTGGTTGAAAATTAATTTTTTAACTTTAAATATAATTCTTCCAATTTGCATTGAAAATTTATCTTTTTAGTTCAAAATTCGTCTTATTGTTGAAAATTATTATTTTTTAGGTAAAAAGTATTTTTCTTTTAACTGAAAATATATCTATTCTATTTTTTGTTTAAAATTGATCTTTTTTAGTTGAAGGTACATGTATTTTGTAAAAAATTAGTCTTTTTGGGTCGAAAATAAATCTCTATAATTTAAAATTCATTTTTCTGATCAAAAATTAAACTAATTGGTTCAGTATCTAGTTGTGAAATTGAAAATTCATTTCTTTGATTAACAATGTAACTATTTTGTTTAAAATTGGTCTTTTCTGGAAGAATATTCATCTTCTTAGAGAAAAATTCATGTTTTTGGATAAACATTTTTTTATGGTTTAAAACTAACTGTTCCCTTTTGCTTTGAAATTGAAATATTTAAAATTCTGTAATATCTAGAATTGAAATCATGCCGAACTTGTTTTTTATTCTTACTTTTTTAATTTCCAAAGTAATATCTTATGATTGGACCTGCGCGATACTTTTTTTATTGGTCTTTACATGGAGATTGATACTTCGGCAGACTCCCCCACCCCTAAACTTATCACGTATTTTGTGAAGGACCCTTCCTAAATTTACATATTGAATGCTAAAATCTTAATTTTGCTCGTTCATAAGGTTTAATTTTGCCACTGAAATTGAAAAGCTTGAATTTAAAAAAGAGTACGCAACAATTTGAGAATTTATCATTTTTAATTTATTTTAATCATTTAAATTTACTTGAAAAAAAGAAATTTGAAAGGGTTTTGTTTAATTTTTAACTTTTCGTACTACATTTTTTATCATTTTTAATATTTCCCATTTGAAATTATTTCATTCAGAACGTATTTTCAGAGTAATTCAATTTTAAAGGCTTATAATTCAAAATTTTTCATTTGTGAAAGGTGAAAATGACGGTAAATTTATTTTCTGATATTAGAAAAATTTGTCTAATCAATTTTAATATTAAATTATAATTTTTATGTATAAACAATTTAAAATTCTGGAATTTCAGAAGCTTTAAATTTAAAACATTGAATTTAGTTTTAAACTTCAAATTGTCAAATTTTAATAAATTTTTTCAAATAAAGAATTATTTTAATATAAAAGTTAGAAATGTTAAATTATATAATTGTAATGCTTATAATTACAACTAATACCATTAATATAATTAGAACTAATACTTTGAACGCTTTTATTAAGAAAAAGTACAATTTCAATTTCTCCGAAATTAAGTGGTCCATTTTTCAATTTTTTAATAGGAAATTATTCAATTTTAAGTGTTTTGAACTTGTTCTATTTAATCTTAAATTTTTTCTTTCTAGAGTTTCTGATTAAACATTTTTTTATTTCAAACACGTCCAGTTTCAAATAATTAAATGTTTAGTGTTTTCATTTGCAAATGAGACAAGTTAAATTCTCTTCTCATCCATTCAAAAAATTGTTTAATTCAAAAATTTTTTAAATAATGGATTCTCAGATTGCTTATATTTTTAATGTTAGGAAATACTAATCCCGAGATGTGAATGTGTGCGTACATTTACTGCTAGTAATTAATAATAAATTATGACAATTTTTTATTTATCTGTATTTACCTAATATTGTATAGCGGTACACAAAAAAAGTGAATGACAGTTTCTGTCAGATTGATCTAACGTCTGACACGAAAAGTGCAATGGGTTGAAAATGAGAAATATAAGATGGATTTTCAATATTGATTTGTAAAAACTGTCGATTCTTTATCCAGAATCAGTGAATCTTATTAAATATTCTTTAAGAGGTAATAATGCAAATAATAAATTTTCCACTCGTGTGAATTTGGTCTGAGTTCGAATTTTCATTTATATTTTCCATCACCTGTTTTTTATCTAAAATTGATATGAACTCTTCAATATTTTAGTTTTTGTTATCCTACATTTTAAAACATTTTCCAAATATTCTGAAACAGATACATAATTTTTCTAAGTAGCATGAGCCAAGGAGGAAGAAGGATAACAAAAATAAACGGGTCTAAAATTGGCAAATCTTACTCTTCAAGCCTCGAATCTTCTCGTTCCAAAGATGATTCAATTTCAGAAATTATAACTGTATCCTACTCTTCTGGAGATCAAAAAATCAGACATAAGAACTACCATCATTCAAAAAATTTCCATCCTAGAAAATCTCATTTGGTTTTGAGAAAGGACATAGATTCAAATGATTCTGGATTTAGAAAAAACTCTAATTACTCTGCTAAACACAAAAGAAAACATCATCATCACCACTATGAAGATCAAGTATTAACTTCTAAAAATTCCAGGACAGAAAAACCTAATTACCATAAAATTGATAAATCTAAAAGAAATAAACGAGGCAGCGAATCTTCACGAAAAGACAAATCCAAAATTTTAGAAAATGAATGTTGTAGAAGATTTTCTTCGATAGAAGTTAATGCATTTTCAGATAGGACATCTCTCTGCAATAGTTTTCATTCTCAAGAAAATAAAAAAAATTATTTTGAAAGTAATTTTAAATGTAATCATGTAAATGATGAATCGAATCGAATAAAAAAGAAAGAAAAGGATGGTGTTTCAGAATTTGCTGTTTTGGATTTTAATGAAGTCAAAAATGTTTCGATTTTTAGCCAGGATGAAAAGAAGGAAAAAATAGAAGACTCTATTGAAGGATCAGCTCGTACTCGAATTTTTTATTTGAAAAAAGAAGAAAGCATTAAAAATATTAAAAAAGTAAATCAGAATTTAAATAAAGATTGTGATAATTTTCGTAACTCAAGAAAAATAACTAAATGTCAACCACAGAAAAGAAGTAAAAGTGAATCAGAGATAGAAAATAAAAGTCAATTAAGAAAAGTACAGAGTGTGGAAAATTCAAGCAAGAAGTCGTTTAAATCCAATGTGGATAAAACCAGAAAAACTAAAAAGATTTACATTAAAGAAACTAAAATTGCTAATTCAAAACAAGAAGTTTTGAACAGTATTTCAGATCTTGCTATAGAAAGTTTATTTGAATCGAAAAGAAGTCAAGGGCCTAGTAGAAAATCTTCTAAAGGTCGTCAAAAGAAATGTAAAATAAAAGAAAAAAATAATCCCAACATAAATTTAAATTCAGAAAATGATATCTCTGAAGAAGGAAAGGTTAAAAATTTCATCACTGATTTAAAATTCAACATTGAAGACAAAAAACTAAGAGAATTCGAAGAAATAAAGAAAAGTATCAAGAAAAATCAGAAAAGAAAAGGAACCAGGTACAAGAACTCTCAACCCAAATTCAAAAGGAAAACTTTACGACACTTAATCTATTTGATACGAAGAGTTATTTTAAGTGATAGAGAAGATAATAAAAATGAAGATAGGGACAAAAAAATACAAATTTCAAAGGAAAGTTCTGGCATAAGTATAAAGCAGAAAAATAAAATAGAATCCGGTTGTGAAAGCAGTGGTTACGCTTCTCTGAAAAATATTGAAGATCGACTTTCTGAAATGAATGAAAATGAAAATTTTCAAACAAGTTTTTCTAATTATTTAGAATCTGCTTATCTGAAAAACTCTTCTAATGAAATAGATAAGGAGCATATTAGAGACCCTGTTAAGTTATCGCAGGAGTGCAGCTTGGCTCTCATATGCGGAGAACCCCTGTTAAAACAGAGGCAAGCGTGCGTGCGCACTCCGGACATGCGCGTTGCTTCCCGATCCGCTCTCTGCCGGGCCGGCAGTTCTCCGCATATGAGAGCCGAGCTGCGCTCCTCAGATGACTTTAAAGAGGCTCCAATCCACTCCTTGGAAATAGAATTTCTCGATACGAAAAAATATTGTGTGTATGAAATTTATGAAAGCAACGATGGAGGAATATTACTTCAAGAATCTCAGAGTCAAGTATTAAAAGAAGGCGAATACGTGATAGGAAGGAGAATTTTTAAAAATCCTGCAACATTACTTCCGTTTTCGAATAATACAACTTCTGAAAATAATGTAAATGAAATAGTTCCGCAACGTAATAATTCAACCCAGACGGAAATTGAATTAACTTTGAAACAGAGTTCAAAAAAGAAAACTTGGTTTAGGAAATCGTATACCAAAAAGTGCCAGAGACGATCAAAAAAATATTTCGCTTCTTTAAAATCGACGAGCAATTCCAGTTTTCCAGAATCATTAGATTTTGAGCAATTCAATCTTCCTTTACGAAAACCTAAGAAAATTTATTCACCATTGAAAAAGTCTCTCTCAAATTTACCCAAAGCTTCTGCAAAGTTTTTGAAAAAATCTACAGCAGTAGATACCAGTGATTTAATCAGTTTTTCTTCAGTAAAAAATCCTGGAGATAAAATGGTTATTCTTTTCAATAATAATAATAATAATGCTGTAACTTCGCTTTGTGATGAAACAAAATTATTATTTAATGTCGAGTCAATAAAAAGTGGAGATAATTCTCCTTCAGTACCTCCCATGATTCCAGTTTCTTGGTTGAAATTAGACAACTCGGAATTTATTGCCCAGAAATTTAATATGGAAGAAATGATCAGAGTTCAAAGAGAAAATAATTGTAATTTTATTCAATCTACAGAATTTCAAATGGCAAGGTCTGAGTTAATTAATACAGAGGGTAGTTCTCAAGATACGAGATTGAGGAAAGAGAGGAAATCTACTAGAAATTTTTTTAGAATTTTTAAGAGGAAGAAAAAATATATCAAAATTCCATTTGAAGATGAAAAATTAAAGAAGTAGTGGAAATTTTTAAAGCATCATTTTTGACAGAAGAATGAGAAAGTAGTTTTTATATAAATAAATTTTGTAATTTCTTTTTACGTGGAGCGAATTTTCTTTTTAAATATAGCATTTATATAAATTTTCTGAATTTTGTAATAAAAATTGCAAAATAGATTGGAAGTTTAAGTTTTATTTTTAGTAATATTTGAGAACATAATTTTTTAAATAATAATTTATTATTCAATCTTAAATTTGATTTCCTTGTAAACAATTAAAAAATAAATTTATATTCACAAAAACAAAATGTAAAGTTGGATATTGCGAGTTTTTGGCGCCAATTATTATTTGTTGGTAGTTTCATTTAGTAAAAATTATTTCTAATAGTGTTAACGAGGTTCTTAAATGATTTTTTAAAACAATTTCTAATATTGCTTATATCAATTTTATTTTCAAATAGAGTTAGGATGTCGCAGGTTTTTCCGAATTTGTAAACTTTTCAGTTAAAATAAGGTTAACATCGAATTAAGTTAACAAAAAAAGTTTTAACAATTTATTATTATTTAAAACAATACTCTCTTACGATAATGTGATAAATTTGCGATTTATTCTAAAACTTTCCTCTTTTTGTCCTTATTTTAATTAGAGTGAGGTAATAAATAATTCAAATAATTTTTTAGAACTAATCTAAGAGAAGATAGTTTTAAATAATAATAATTGTTTTGAAAAACAGCTCTTAACTATAATTATTACTTTTTTCTAACTGAAAAAATGCAAAAAAGTGGTAAATTTTAGAAAAACCCACAAGTTTTTAGCATTCTTTAAAGAAAATATTATTCAGATAACAATAAATTGTTTAAAGAATTTTTTTTCAAATTAAATTAATTATTACATGACTCCAATTGAAAATTGGACCAAAAGTGAGAAATTTAAGAAAAAATCGCAAGTTCTATCATTATTTTAAGAGAATATTGTTATAAATCGAAATACATTGTTTAAACAATTTTTTCCATAACTTTATTTAAATACTTTCTCACTGTAACAAAAAAAATGGACAAAAAGTTGGAAATATTTTTAGAAGACGGCAACTTTCTAGCATTCCTCCAAGAGAATATAGTTATGAATAATATTTTATTTTGTTAACAATTATTTTTGTTAATTTTTATTAATTATTACCCCACGCCATGTGAATCGCTTTAAAAATTTAGAAATTTCAGAAAAACCTGCAACTTTTCAGAATTCATTTAAGATAAATAGTTTTAAACAATGATAATAAATTGTTTAGAGAAATACGTTGTCAACTATTATTAATTACTAATTAACTTTAACTTAACAGTTACAAAAAATTTGGAAATTACAGAAAAACGAAATTTCCTAGCATTATTCTAAGAGATTATTAGTTAGAAGAATAACAAATTGTTTAAACAATTCTGTTTGTCAACTTGAATTAGTTATTGCCTCATCCTAAATGAGAAGTGGACAAGAAGTGGAAAATTGCATATTAGAAAAAATTGCGATTTTCTACTTCTAGCATTATCCTAGGCAAATATTGTTATAAATAATATAAATTGTTTAAACAATTATTTTTGTTAAAATAATTTAATTATGGCCTCGTTCTACATGAAAAGATTCAAAATTGTGGAAAAATCGTGACTTTCTAAATCTATTTTAAGAGAAAATAGCTGCATACAAAAAGAAATTGTTTAAATAACTTATTTAAAATTTAACTATCAGTAGAAAGTAGACAATAGAAAAAATTTATACTAAAAAAATCGCAAAAATAAATGTCCAAAAATTCGAAAAACTAAATTTTTCACTTATGGGGAATCAAATTTACAAAAACTTTTTTTTCTTATGGGAAAAACGTGCTCAACTTCGTCGGATTGCGAAACCTCGAAATATAATTTTTTTTCA
Organism: Acraspis erinacei; assembly: GCA_035041075.1. NCBI lineage: Eukaryota > Metazoa > Arthropoda > Insecta > Hymenoptera > Cynipidae > Acraspis > Acraspis erinacei. The sequence goes on along the minus strand of JAWWLR010000166.1, from coordinate 2,736,144 downwards.
ACGAATAAGTATGCTTTTTTAAACAAAAAAAAAACGATTTTTTTCTATTTAGACAAACTGAGGGTAAGGGAGGTGGATAGGCATGTTTTTCGATTCGAGAAAAAAAAATTGTAATAGATTTTTAGACCACCTATAATATAATTCATGAAGTTGATAGGCGTTTAGCTTCACTTTGAAAATTTCGCGCTAATTCAAAATGGCGATTTGCGCTTCCTAACCTCTTTTGCAAATTTTCATTTGTGTTTACAGTTTTGCATTGCACATGGATTATAGGAAAAATACCTACCGGCTGCTCTTTAATATATTTCAGTATGTAAACGTAAGTTTCGTGAAAAAATAACAGCATGCGTATCATTCCTGATAATTCTACAAGAATTATTTAAATCAATTCGAAAGTTTCTGCCGAAAGACTGAAAGTTAAGACTAAAAATGAGATTGGTGAAACCAAACTGGGTTACTCATGATGGTATGTATTCTCTACAATTATTGACTTTACTGTTAACTTATTTAGGACCACAAAATTATTATCAATTTACAAATTTTATCTGATTTATTTCAATATTTGTTTTCTAACCTCTAAAAGATAACCCAATATTCTCGGTGGATATTCATCCTGACGGGAAGAGATTCGCCACCGGTGGACAGGGTGAGTTTAAATATTTTAATAATTTATCTATACTTAATTCCATTCTTTTAGACATATTTTGTGTATTTATGTTTCGTCTCGATAAGTTACGTATGGTTTGTTTTTTATATT
>JAWWLR010000166.1:2710546-2721600 GCA_035041075.1 Acraspis erinacei | reverse complement strand
TAAACTTTTTCCAGAAGTTCAAAAGACCTGGTATTACTTTACCAAGAACAGATTTATGAGATGCTTATATCTCCGACAAATAAACTGTACTCCTCTTATTTTCTTTTGCAAATATGATTATGAAATCCCTTAGATTGTCGGAAGAGATAACAATTATTCACGAAGCCAGTTTCCAGAATACTCGTTAATTGTACAGACTGTTATCGAAATTCACGACACGCAGTACCTCTACTAAGAGAAAATGCTTATCATCATTGCTCTTGCGCTGTTCGACTTGACTCTTTTTCCTAACTTTGTTGGTAAATATAAAAAGATATTTATAATTTTAATCGCATTTTAAAACGTACAGCAAACGTATAAAATTGACTATTATGTATTTATTTACATCTTTAAATATACCATGTATAAAAAAATTATTCATAAAAAATAACATTAAAAATGAAAAATACATTTTTTGAGAAAAATTACAGAAGCTGCGAAAAAAATGAAACAACAGAAGTTGTTCATCCAAAATAGATCTGTAAATTTATTTTCCAAATGTGGTCTGACAAGACGCATAGTTTTTGTTTTACTCGTAATACATAAAATTAAAAATTAAAATATTTAATTTTTGGAAAAACGACAAGAGCTACAAAAAAATGAATGAACAAAATTTTTTCAACAAAAAAGGTCTAAGAATTGGAATTAATCATTTTTTATAAGAAATCTAGTTTTTCAATCGCAAAAAATTACATTAGAATTTACAACATTTAATTTTCAGAAAAACGACACAAAGTACGCAAAAATGCAAAAACGAAAGTTTTTCTCCCAAAAATATCTAGAAAATTAGTTTGTAATCATTTTTGGCGAAATTCGTGGTTTTTGCTTGGAAAAAATTTTGTTAAATAAATAATTGTTGATAAAGCGAAAAACAGTACGAAGAAAACGAAAAGAGAAAAGTGGTTTAACTAACAAAAATATCTACAAATTGGTTATTATTCACTTTTCCCAGATGCGCGTTTTTGGTGTTTTGGACACGAATAAAAATAAATAGTCAAAAGTTGTTCAATGAAAAATGATCTACAAATTTTTTATAAATTTTATTTATAAAAATAATTTAAAAATAAATCCAAATAATTGATTGAAAAACGACACAAGGTATAACAAAATGTTCAAGAATAAAACTGTTTGCCCAAATTAAATTTACTGTTTCCAATTTTTTTCATTGATTAAATTTGAATACCACGAAAAACTTGCCCACTCTTAACACCTTTTTTACATGCAATCCATATTTTTATCTTTCATATCTTCTACACACTATAAGGGAAAATAGTTACCAGCAATAATTAATTGTTTAAGCAATTTGTTTTTAACGTTCATTATTCATCACTTCGCTAAGTAAAAGTTGGAAAATATAAAAAAGTGCAGAAAAACCACTTCAATTTAGCATCGCTATAGTAGAAGATAGTTATATGCAATAATAATTTGTTCAAATATATTTTTTTTAATTTAATTAATTATTATCTCGCTTTGAGCGAGAAGTGGACAAAAATCGAAAAATTTCAGAAAGCAAATCACAACTAGATTTATTCAAAAAGAATATTGTTTAAAATAATAATCAATTGTTCAATAAATTATCTTTGCGAACTTGAATTAATCATTACCTCACTTTCATCGAAAATTGGATGAAAAGTGGAAAAAGATAATAATTAACCCCCGCCAACTCGATACAACCATTATTGAGAATTCTGAATAGAATTTACAAAATTGTTTAAATAGCCTATTAATGCAAAATATAAAAACGTATTTCTTCGGTAATTTTTCAAAAAATTTTAATGATCTTATTTACATTTTTGTTTATTAATATTTCCGTTAATTCTTTTTTCTAAAAACACGTAAATAGACGAATTTTTTACTAAATAGTTGACTTTTAAACCAAAAAGATGAAGTGTAAACACATGAGCATGAATTTTGAACGAAAGAGTCAAATTTTTAACTAAAAAGGATATATTTCAACCAAAATTAAATAACTAAATTTTCAGTTAAAGAAAATAATTTGTGCCAGGAAAATCCACAAAACAGTTAGTTTAAATAATACTTTATGTTATTTTCTGGAAAAAAGTAAGATTGTATTATATTAAAAAGTAGGTTAAATCTACTAACAGTGCAAACATATTGCGACATCTCTTAGTATGTCACAGGAAATAAGGCATTTGTAAACCTTTGTTATTCGGCATTCATTCAAATAGCAATAAAAGCTGGTACGCTTTTCGAAATATCATTCTTGATGAGAAAATAAAATATGGAATTCTAAATCCGGCTTTGGACCTTGAAATTGGACAAAAAGTATAAATTTGAACTTTTAATCCAAATAATTTTTTTTAACTTGAATTAGTTTAAATATCTTTTTTTTACTTTACGTGATTGAGCTAATATTTTTAGTTTTAAATCTATTAAAAAATGTTTAATCACGTAAACATTAATAAACAAGAATACATATAAAGTATACAAATTTATTGTAAATTAGATAAAGCAATATGTTTTTTTCATCCTTTACCCAGGCTGAAAAGTTATATGTAATTTATACATAGTAGAAAAAATTTACCATTTTTATTTGCATGGTACAAAAAATGTATTACAATAATATTAAAAATGATGTCCGATTCTTACTCTCGTAAGTGGGCGATACCCATTTGAACGTCGTCTGCCTTCTTGCTCATATTTCCCTCACGCATTTAACTGATATAAAAGAAATAAAAAAATGTTAATTTGTAGTTAGTAATTGAACATTAGAATAGTACACTGTTAGTAATTTCTGTCTCGTAAGATAATCATAAATGAGTGAAAACTCAGTTAAAAATTACTTTTTGAAGAAAAATGTTATAAAAATGTAGTATTTTTTATATTTCAATTTTTATTTTCATTAGAGAATATTATTATATACAGAGAACGTCTTTATAAAAATTTATAAGTTCAAAATAAAAGGAATTTTATTGTATACCTAATACTTTTTATTAAACACGCTTTGTGTATAAAAAGTGCTAATAAGTTGGAAAATTATCAAAGCTATGTTATAAACTTTCTTACCTCATCGTGAATTACTATTATTCTTTATGATTAAAAAAAGAATACGATTAGATAGTTTTCACCTCAAAAGCGCCACGTGAAGAAAAAACGTTCGTATGAAGTTGAACATGTCCTCCTTTTTGGAAACAAATTTAAATTGTACTTCGTAATTTTCTAAGTGTTGGAAATGAACTACAAAACAAATCACAAATTGCAAATGAACAACGTTTTATGTGTACTTTGTTCAATGTTACAATGGGGAACGTGAAATGGCATCGAAGAGAATCATTGGATCATGGAACGGAACATAACAGCCGGAATCGAACCGAATCGAGAATCTAGTCAGCCAATGGGATGACAAGGATTACTGTGATATTTGGAGCAAAATTGAAATTGAAATTGACATTTCCTTCATTCAAGACTTATAGAACTAAATTATAAATAATTCAAATACTTTTGCATTAAAGTTAATATGCTAAAAACAAAATAAAACTGAAAAATGAACTGGCGAATTTTTCAGAAAGTAAACCGTTTATACATTACATTCCTAATTTTTAAAATCTTATTAAAAATGTAAAGCACTAAATTCTTTGATTTATTTTCTTTTTTCATAACCCAGTTCTTATAAAAGAGTGAAAAATCATATTATTCGCCAAACAAGGTAAAAAACCTTATGATCAAAATGTTTTTTGAAACTTTTTCTAACAATCTAATCTTTATTTTTTGTTTTTTGTTTAAATTATTGATTGGACTTAGAATTTTTTGTAGAAAAAAATAAATAGGCAAGTATGTAGGCCCCTACAAGAGCCCCGCTGGGCGTCTCCACAGTGGGCCGGCTTTGTGGGACCTCTAGGGGGCCCCTAATCAAAAAAGGCCAATCTGGGAGCTTTCCACAAGGGTAATATTTCTAAAATACGAATTGCAAAATTAATCAATTTTATTTTTCGTGTTTTATTTTCCAAGGCAGCCACTCAACTGCGTAAGGGGGAGTTGGGTAGTGGGTATAGATCAAGCAGGTAGACGACGATGAAATTGGAATCGCCCGTCCCTCAGCGGCGTGAGGAGAAGTTAGGTAATGATATTGCATAATTATATATTTTCAATTAAGGTATTCAATTATTCTTACAGAATTGGCTATACTAAAACTAAGACGCAGTTCCAGTCAGAAACTCAATGTACAAGTTACTCAAGCACCGCTTCGACTTAAACTTCATATATTCGAAGTTTCAAGTCATAGACCGGCACAGATAGATTCCATTGTAAAAGATGGATATTATCGGGTAGGCCTAAAGGGTGGGTTCGTCATTGGAGTGGTCTTAGAAGATGGTCACTTGTATCCACTTTGTGATGAAAGCGCAGTAAGGTTTAAACTGAACATGGAGAACTACGAGCGCATAAAAATACCGAAGGACGACCATAGTTATGGATTTTTTAAATTATTTGAGCAATCGATGCATCAGATCATTTGCAAAGTAGAGTATGTATAGATGCCGTAGGGTATAGCCCATTTTTAAATTAAAAAAATGAAATAAATAAAATAAAAATGTCTCATAAATGTAGTGTACATCTTCTATGCAGTTGTACCCTATATGGTTTAACATTTTGTTGCCTTATTGATAAATAAATGTATTTGTTTGAAAAATTTGAATTTATTTTATTATAAACTAGACACACCCATCGCGTGCTAAGCGCCCGTATCGTTTTAAATGTTCCAAAGAAAAATAATTGTTAATACTAGTTCAAGATGGTACGTAAATTATTATGAAATAATTATTAAAGACCTATTTTTAAATTACATCACGTAATTTTGTATTCTTCTTATGTGGACGAAAACTTGTTTTTTAATTATTCTTGTTTTAACAATTAGGATCAGAACGCCTATAAAAAGGCGCAAGTGAATTTAATTACAAGCCACTAATTCCAAAAAAGTATTTTAGAAATTATTAACTTTTCAAGATTTACAGAGGCAGATTATTGTTTAAGCAAATAAAAATTCGTTAAATAATTATAAAATACATTTTAAAAAATATTGCTCTTGACATTCATCAACATTATTGCTTATCCCGAAAAATAATAACATTTCATTATTTACAGAAGGAGGATTATTTAAAAAATTAATTAAAAAATACTTGGAAACTTGAAACTTATCAAATAAATATAATTCTTGTTGAAAAATTTCCAAAAATTTGTAGATGAATCATCAAAAATCGCAACTCAAATTTTTACAGGTATAACTTTTGACCCCAAATGCATTATTTGGCTATTTTTCAGCATTTAAACTTTGTTATTTTAACTTAATCAATTTTTAATAACACATTTTTTAAGTTTCTTTGGACTCTTCGATGACGATTCACTACTGTATTTTTTATTAGTATTTTACTTAACTCAGCCCTACACAGTATAAAATAAAGAATTGTAACAAGTTATGAAGTTTCTTTAACAAACCATCAACAGTTTTCAACTGATATAATCAAAAAAATGCTTGCTAAAATAAAATAAACATTTGTTTGACCAATTGCAAAGTTAGAACTTTTTTATTAAAATAAAATGTTTTTTGGATTAAACAATGGTGTATTTGAATAATATAAGTTTTTTTAATCAAACATATTTCTGCCTGTGGAAATAAATATTTGATAAGTAATTTTTACTATATTCCACACAAAAAAAGTCAATTTTTAGTTTGCAAATGGATTAAGGAAGAAAAATTTATTTCTAACATTTTTAATATCAATAATAATAGTGCATTGTTAACTAAGTTATAAAAAAAAGTTAAAAAAATTTTTTAAGGCAAAAAAAATGATATTTCATTCAATTTTAGTCTTTAGAATAAAAATATTACTGTTTTGGATTTTTTCAATCATTTGGCGAGTACAACAGTTAGTTGAAATTTTGCAAATCTTTGTAACAAATTTAACTCACTAATCTAGCAAAATACTATGGATCCTTTAAAATAACGATAAAAAACTATTTTGTTAAAATACCAAAAACGGTGAAAAATCACGAAAAATGTAGTTTTTTCATTATTTTCAAGCAGATATTTTTTCTGATCCGGGTGAATACACGTGTCTAATGAATAAAGTGTAAGTTTCTTTAATGCCTTATCTATTTTTAATTTAATGTAATAAGATTAATTTTAATTTCCAAGCGTCAATATGTAATTCTGATAAATAATAAATTTCGGCATTTGTTTTATGATAAACGCTATACAAACTAACTAATTGTCCTTAAAGCGCAGAAAATATATTACGAATTTATTACCCTTCTGCAACGTTATCTTTGAAAAACAAACCTCGAAGCAGTGATAAGAGTTCATGAAATATGTATATGTATACTTCAACGCATTGTTTATGTTGGACAAATAACTCCTTGAATAATACATTCGTAATTAAATATTCTACTAATCCAACTATCATGGTGAATAATTTAATAAAACGTATTACGAAATCGTTTTCGATCGATGACTATTGGAAATTTTCTTTATGTTTTTGTTCTATTATAGATTTTTATATTATAAAATTTTTTTTAATTAATTTATTCCCTATTCCCTAAGCTGCGAATTGTACGACATTTTCAACTTTTTTAAAGTAATTTTTTTGTATGTAAATTTAACGTATTGTAAAGTAGAAAATTTCAATATTTGGTTTCTGCTTATAGGTATAAGTTTCATTTATTTGTTACAATTTTTCAATTTAACATAATTACCATTTTTAACGATATTTTATTTACTAAAATATATCGCAAATTGAGACTCTGATTTGTAAATGATACGAAACAATACGATTGAAATATCTATAAATTTATTGATCCTTTGCAAACAAAAAATTGAAATTTTCTACTTTACAATAAGTTAAATTTACATGCAAGAAATTATAAACTAAAAATCATTCCAGACTAAAAGACCAATTAACAAAATTGAATATCTCTGGGAGTTTTTCTTTAGATGAAATTGTCGGCGTGAGATATAGATATTTTTTTAATTCTCTTTGAAGAAACCAGAAAAGACACGAAATTTGGAAGTTAAAGTTCTGTACCAAATCTGGTATAAGAAATATAGATAAAAAGTTATGTTCAACATTTCATCAAAAATTATAAAATATCAAAATACTACTTCTATAACTGAGGCTTAAACTTTGCATAGTTTAAATGACAAAATCAAATTCTTGTCATTATTTTTTAATTAGATGCCGTTTTGGGAAAATGCCTTAAAACAAAAGTTAATTGTAGCATTTTGACCAATCACAATTGGAGAATTGTCAATTACAAGTCTATAAATTACATACCTTTAACATATAAATCTTGAAAATTTAATAATTTTCAATTCTATAATTTCAAAATTCAAGAATCTTCCATTGTAACGCTTCAGAATTGTAAAGTTTTAAATTTAAAATCATTAAAATAAAAGTTTTTAATTTTGACAATTTATAATTTGAAATTATGCAAGAATTGAGTTTAAAAATTCAAATAACTATGTTTTTTATGATTTACATTTGCAATTTGTTCTTTTTGGAAGATTTGCAATTAAAAGCATGACTATTTATTTTGAAAATCATTTAAAAAATTTGCGCAGGTGATGCGGACTCTATTCTCGTCGCCTGCATGTGTTTTATTTTGACCTTTACAATTATATTTCAATATAATACATTATAACAATATAATTATATTATATTCGATTGTCCAGATGTAACCTTTCTTGTTGCTTTGTCCGGGCACGAAATGGATTCCCAGCACATTTTCAGTACATTCCGCTACGCATCCTGGAACGGAGAGTTCAGACACGCCGTCGAAGAGACGTTGATTTTTTATTTCCACAAGTAGACCGTAATGTGCGAGGAAATCTCGACCTATGATTGGTTTTGAAACGTCCGCGACGTTTTTTTCACTCTCATGAAACTCCACATACAATCGCGGCGAATTCCGAGTCGTAGATTGAAATTTACCGAACCGTAAGTGGCGACTCTGGCTTCGTTTGCCGTGAAGAGTTCATAATGCATTTTTCACGCCACCAGGAGAGTCTTGAACGAGGAAAAACACACATATGTGTACCAGTATCGACGAGGCATTGTACTTTTGAATTTGTGTTGGTTATCAATAGTCGGTGATATTTCGCGAAAGGGTCGCTAGCCGCTATTAGCGACGCACTCTCCCTTACCACGCGATTGATTTCAGTTATTGTCATGCGACGTATTTCGGCCACGCAAGCGTGAACGCGGATAATTGTATCGCGGTTGACGGAAGCTGCTGCGATTTCTTGGCGCAACGAGGTGTAGTACTAGTATTAGTGGCCTCCGCAATTTGCGCTTTCATCATGAAATTGAGACCTTGGAGAATTAATTCTAACGGATCAGCTGTTCGTGGTTGGAAGGTGTCGACTATATTTCCGAGGGATGGTACAATATTCGCAATCGAATCAGCCAGGGTGGCCATTCCATCTAAAGTTGCTTCCGCTTGTTAGGCTAGGATCTTTGGATATCTACCGGAAAACGACCGAGCTAAAGGGGACGCAGCACGTCGTCCAGCATAACCGTTCCCGCCAAGCCACACAAGATGCAAGAATTGTGAAGGCATACGATCCCCGATTTCTTCGCGTTCTAAAAGGAGACGCATTTTATGCTCCTAGGATTCACTGAAGCGTTTAATCAATTTACTTTTTAATACATTGTATTTCCTAGTCAGACGAGGATGTGTAACAATACCTCTTACCGCAGTGGAGTATTTTGTGTTTAGATTGCCCGAGATATAATTAAATATTATCTTATCACTCGTTATTCCTGCAAGTGAAAATTTATATTCGACTTGTGAAAATGACATATCAGCATCATGAGGCCATACAGGTGGAACACGCACTGCGATACGGTTTCTCTGGAAGCGCAGCAAACGCTTACGAGTTGTGCATACGAGTCCGTCGTTGCTTAAAATAGTGTTCGTTCCAGATAACTTTGGCGAACTTGTGATGCTGTCTGGGTTAGGGATTTTCGATCTCGATTCGATTCTGACAAGATAGATCCAAATGGTTTTATTAATCGATCTTTTGAATCGATACTTTATCTTCGATCTATTGCATGAATCGACTCTACATGCTGTGCATCTACGCTTCCACTGTCCTCAACTTTACCGAGACACATCGGGGGTATTACGCGCGCATTCTCGAGGTGCCTTCCCATGCCAGCGGAAAACGGAAGCGTAAAGCAGAAAGAGAAAAACTTTGGCCAATGATATTCTCCTCGTAATTCATAGAAGCTCCGTCATTGGTTGAAATGTCTAGGCTTTTCTCTTTCTGTTTTACCCCGTGGTTGTCTGCTGCCATGGCGCCATCGGACAACACTTGCATCAATTCACATTACTTCACCTTCAATTAGTTCAGTTTTTAAAGTTTGACTGGAGTTACACGCTGAAATGAAAAAATTTTCAAACAGGTGATTGATGCGTATTGCAAACAATATGTATGTATAGAATTATAAGTTCACTTTATAGAAATATTGTTTTTTTAATTTTATAATGGTTATGGACTTGCGTCATTCCAAAATTGCATCTTAAACCTCATGCGATTTCCTTATTCATTACCTCTCACAGTATTTTTTATGTTGCCTGCTTTTGATAGAAGTAATACTAGAGTGGTTGGATTTTCTGCAAACAAGTAGGCATATTTTTTTATCACTGAACTCATTTCATAAATGTTGAACATGACCTACCTCACATAACTGAAATTTTTTCAAATAAATTCCAGCATGTTTGTACAAATGTTAGTAGGAAAATGAAAATATTTTATATTATTTTTGCTAGTAACACCAAGTTACAAAAGATTAAGCCCTGAATGGCACTTTTTAATTTTTTATTAAAAAGTGCCATTCGGACCAGTAGAATTTTTTATTCCACTGGTGGTACATGCAACATTTTCTCTACCGACCTAAAATATGGTGGATCCGGTAGAAACACAAAACCTCTGAAAATCACCTATTTCGAAACCAAGCAACTAATAATGACGCCAAAAAAACATTTATAAAAGGTGCGACTGCTGATATTAATAAAAAGCAAAAGACAAATAATTTGGTAAGTCAATACTTTAGAAGAGTTATGAATATCTTCATTAAACTATTTTTTAATCTTTTTCTTCATTTCTTTTTCTTAGATCCTGTTCTTGCATTTAATGACCCAGACTCGATCTCACGACCTTCGACATCAACATCAATAATGCCGCCACCAGCATCGCTATCCGTTAATTCGGACCCAAATTTAAACTCAATGAGGTCTCGGTCCGATGCTTCACCGTCAATTTCATCGACGGAGTAAGAACTGTATGAAAGATCATCTGCGACATGCCATTTTCAGCCAAGGATTGACAATACTTTTCTGCATATCAAATCGTTGAAAGGTATTACAACAAAAAACTTCATACATTTTCATGTAAAAAAGCATGTTATAGTGATTCGACTTTTAGAATCTCAAAAAATTATATGTTAAAAATATTATACGTTGCTGAGTAAAATCTGCAATACATGATACTACCGACAAATATATTTTTATTAAAAAACTGAAAGTATAATAGTGAATTCTGGGCTAGTTAGCGTATGACAAAATATCTATTTTTAATGATTTTTTGTGTAAAATGAAAAAAATTCAATGTTGATATTTATTAACCCTAGAAATCCACACTGGGGCTATTGGACTCCAGAAATTTGTCATTTAATTGTCTCTTCTATAAAATGGTCGATATCGATATCTCGACCCAATGTAAATTCATTTTAGATATCTGAGGACAGGTCACGGAGATTGCTGTCGTCAGTTCGTCCTTAGGTACGAAACAAGGTAGACGCGAAACGTGAGTGGGGGCCATTGGACCCCAGTGTGGACTCAGAGTAGCTTCTTCGCACAGTAATTGAAATTTTCTTTTTAATTATTTCTTCTTTCGGTGAAAAAGTATATGTAAAAATTACATTTTAAATGAAATATTACTTTAAAAACAGTATATTATATATTACATTAATATATATATATATATATATATATATATA
>JAWWLR010000166.1:2559788-2580042 GCA_035041075.1 Acraspis erinacei | reverse complement strand
TTTATTTATCAAATAGTGATGGATGTTGCTAAAATTATCATGAAGTTCCGAATTAAAAGCACTGACTTTGAAGAAAAACGAGTTTTTACGTCGACAAATGCCCGAATAATGCATTTTTAAATTGAATTTCTTTAACAAAAACATAAAATTAATCAACTAATTATGAATGATACTGTAATTATTGTAAAGTTCCCAATTAAAATGACTGACTTCGAAAAAAACTAATTTTTCTGACGAAAAATGCCTGAATAATGCATTTGTTTATTAAATTTGTTGTTAATATTCACAATAATAGTCCTAAGAAAACTTTTTTTTATTAAAATATTGTTTCCATTCAAATTTCTTGCAATATAACTTTTAAAAAACGTTAAATTATTGAAAATTATAGAAAACACATTTTCAACAAATAATTTATTTATAACATTTGTTTGTTTATTGTATCCTGATGGAATATCTGTATATAATGTAAATTTATGAAACGTTGTCGATTACAATAATTTTCTTATTATTGACGAACACTGGGAACGTCAAATAGAAAAAATGGTCATATTTATGTATTTATCAAAAAATTGAAAAACTAAATTAAAAATCAGAGTCCACAACTTTCTTTGAAATTTTATCAGTTTAAAAAAAAAATCCAAATCAGTAGACAGGTTCACTTGGGATCGTATTTTGAACCAAAAAATGTACTTTTTCCCCACTGTCCGGCGGACGGTTTCAAATTCCCGGATTTTTTCGGTCAAATTTTCCAATTTTTCCGATCAACTAAAAGTAACAGATTCATATTTGTCTCTAAACAAATTTATTTATTTTAAATTTATCAAAATTATTTCAACACAACATAGCGAAAAGTTGCAAAATAAATTAATTTTAAAACAAATGTCTAAATTTTGAACCAAAAAATATCACATAAAAAGGTAAATTTTCAACAAAAAATTCATTTTTATTAAAAAAGATAAATTTTTAATAAAAACTTTTGTTCAACTTAAACTATGGAATATTAAATTGCAATAAGTTAAATTTTCAGTTAAAAAAATTAATTTTCAAAGCACATAAATAAATAACGTTCAATAAAATAAATACATTTTCAAACCAAGTGATGAATTTTTCACTAAAATGGTAAATATTTAACTAAAATAGTAGAATTTGAAACCAGAATGATGAATCTTTAACTAGAATAATTGAATTTTTGACCAAAAAGAGAAATTTTAAACCCAGAGGATTAATTCCTACCAAAAAAATATCAATTTTAAACTCAAAATGATCATTTTTCAACCAAAAATTGAATAAATAAATTTTTAATCAAAAAAGTAATCTCTAACCAAAGAGGTGAATTTTTATCTAAAATTATTAAATATTCACCTGGAAAACAGTTAAAACTTTATTTAAAAAAATATATACTTTTAAAGTGAAAAAGAAACAAATTTTGAACAAAATCGTTCAATTTTCAGCAAAAAATTCCTTTTTATAAAAAAAAAACAAGGTTTCAACCCCATAGCTCATATTTCATTTAAAGAAATGAAGTTTTATTAACGTCATGAATTTTTAACCAAAAAAATTAATGTTCAACCAAGTAACTTTATTTCCAACCAAAAAGGTGAATATTCAACTTAAATTATCAATATTTTACTTCAACGCGATTCTCAATATTTTATAAATTGTACAAAGGATTTATTTTTTACATTTTTCTTGAGTCGAAGTAAATTTTGGTTTTGATTTCTTTCTTAATTGGAAAAAGCGTATTTCTTCTAAAATTTGTATTACGTATAAATGGATGAAAATTTTATTTTGTTTATTTTATGTATTGAAATGGGCATTTTTTCATTTAAACACTTTTATTAAATAAGAAGGTAGGAAATTTTGATTTAATATTTCTAATTGGAAAAAACGGCAACAAAATAAGTTTTTCACTTATATACGATACAACAAAATTATAAAAAATTAATTTAATGCAAAAAATCTGAGATCTGATCTCATAAACAAATATAAACATGATTTAAACTTAAATAAATCGAACTATCAATTCTAATTTTTTCTCTCCTATTGAAAGTAGAAAAAAAAATTTTCACCTCTTAAATTCGAAAAATTAACTATAAAATAAACGAAATAAGAATGAATAAAAGTAAATAAACAAAATTTCGTCCCTTCCTACTCTATACAAATTTTAAAGATAAAAAATTTCTCTCTTCCAATTCAGAACAGATTTAAAACCAAAATGTTTCCCTTATAGCTCAATAAAAATGTTTGGGATTAAAAATTCTCATTCAAATAAAAAAAAATGAAAATAAAAAAATTCTTCCCTTAAACTCAATAAATATGTTAAATAGAAAATGGTGCCCTCTTTCAATTCAGACAAAATAACTAAAATTACATCCCTTCCAACTCAATAAAAATGATAAAGAGAAGAAAAAACAGCATCTTCCAATTGATAAAATATTGAAAACCAAAATTTCCTTCTTTGTAACCAAACAAAAATCTTGAAAATAGAAAATATCCCTTTACCAACGTCAACAATATATTTTTTTAAATGGTCTCTTCCAATCCAGAAAAAATTGAAATGCCTTCTCTTCCTACTAAATACAAATTTTAAAAACAAAAAATTATCCTTCCAATTCATTAAGTTTTGTAAACTAAAATTACCTCCTTCCCAACTCTACCAAAATCTTAGAAATATAAAATGTTCCTCTGCCAATTGAACAAAAATTAAAATTTCCTCGTTTAAAACTCCATTAAAATGATAAAAATACCAAATTTTCCCGCCTTTAACTCAATAAAAACGAAAAAAATTCCTCTTCCAGCGCGATAGAAAAATTAAATACTAAAAGTTGAATTATTTTATTTTAAGTGGTTTCAAATTATTACTAATTATTATTATTATGAACCTATTACTTTTAAGTTATTTTAAATTTGTAAACAGTTTATAATTATTAAATTTTTCGTATTTAAAGCCAGTTTATTAATGAATGAATGATTTCATAATTGAAAATTTTAACAATTTAACTTAACATTTAAAAAAATTTGAAATTGAATTATATCATCTGATATAAAATTTGTGATATTTCAAGAGATTGGATCGATTTTTTTTAGTGGCCACGCTGAAATTGAACAGTTAACAAAATATTTTGCAATGAAAAATAATTAACTGAAATAAAATGCTTACTTCATATTCTCTGCTAGTTAGAAACTTGATGAGAACATGTTTGAGGTACTCAAAATTGACATCGTCTTCTCCGCAATTGTTTTGCTTGGCAGTAACGGTTTTGGACGAACTGGGACTCAGCACAGCCGCAGAAGTTTCAGCATCACTATCTAAGGAAGATGACGGTACTCTCAATTCCCTTTGAAGAGTTTTTTTCATATCTGCTAACCGCTGCTGAAGAACCTTGATTGTCTATTTGAGCAAAAGAATAGAAGCATTTTTAGTTTCGTTTTTGGAATCTTTTTTCAATATTTTATAAATGTAGGCACCCTCTTTTAAGAAAATTAAAAAGGAGATTTTTTAATTTCAGACTTCACAGCTAAAATTTTTTAACCGAAGAGATGAATTTTCAAATATAATTATGATTATTTAAACAAAAAATAAATTTTTGATAAAGTAGTTCAATTTCAAACCGGGTATAGTTGAATTTTCAACCAACAAGATGAATTTTATACCCGGAAGATTAATCTTTTACAAAAAAATATTACTTTTCAAACAAGCTACATGAATTTCCAACCAAATAGTTCAATTTTCAACTAAAAATGGAATAGTTACATTTTAAATTAAAAAGATAACTTTCATCTACAAAAAATAAGTTTTCAACAAAATATGTAATTAATGTTTCAAGCAAAGAGAAATTTATAAAAAATAGAAAAATGCAATTGAAACAAATTTTCCATCAATAAATTGAATTTTTGACGAAGTTGTAACACTTCCAATAAAAGAGACCAATATACAAAAAATGAATTCAAGAAAGTATTTAGACCTTAAAGAAAGTTCATTTTTGACCAAAATTGTAATAGTTGTATTTTCAGTTAAAAAAATATAATTTTCAACAAAAAAAAAGAACATTTTTCAAGAAAATAGTTAATTTTTCAATCAAAGAAATTAATTTTTAATTGCAATAATCAATCGTCAACCAACAAAATCAATTTTTAATGCATAAAGTAACATCACTTTCAACCAAGTATGGTAAAATTTTCAAATAAAAAAATTCATTCTTAAGGAAAAATGTATTAGTTGATATTCCAAACAAAAATTAGTTTTCTTTAAAATAAAAATAGTTAAATTTAACCAAAGAACATGAATTCTTAACAAAATAGATCAATTTCCAACCAAGAAAAGAAATCATCAGACAAAAAATTAAATTATTGACAATTATACCTTCAAACAAGTATGGTTATATTAAATATATATAAATATCACACGCTAAGAAAATTATTTTTTAACAAAATAAATAGATCTTCTAACAGGCATAGTTAAATTTTCAACAACAAAAAAAAGAGGATTTTCAAACGAGAACATTCATTTTAAGCAAAAAATATGATTTTTTAAATAAAAAGAAGGTTGATTTTAAAAAAAGTAAAATAAAAACTTTCATCAAAATACATGAAGTTTCCACAAAACAGTTAAATTTTCGACTAAAAAAAAAGAAAATTGCACCAAAAAGGGAGAATTTATATTTTAAGATAAACAAACTCTGATAATAAGATGAATTTTTAACAAAACAGTTCAATTTTAAACCAAAGAGGTGGATCTTCAATCACAAAAACAATTGTTTTAACAAAGATGAATTTAAATAAAAAAACAGTCGAATTCAACAAAAAATATGATTTTGAAAACAAATATTTAAATTGTCAAATCAAACAGATTACATTTTAAAATAAATAGAACATTAATTTTCAAGAAAAAATATTCACTTTATACCACAAAAAGTGAGTTTTTAACGAAATAGTAGAGTTTTTAACCGAATGGTTGAATTTTTAACGACATGCTTGAAATCATTCCCAAATAGTTGAATTTTTAAATAAAAAGTTAAATTATCAGTTAAAAAATAAATTTTCAAGAACAAAAAAACGAATTTTCAACGAAATAGTTTAATTAATTGGAAAATTAATTTTTTTAAAGAAAGTAGTTCAACCTCAACCAATTAATTGAATTTCTTACCAAAATAGATGAATTTTCAACGAAACAGGAAATTAGTTGATATTTCAATAAAAAAACTATTTCAATTTTAAATAAATAATAGTTCAATTTATCTAAATAATACGAATTTTCAACAATATAGTTAAATCCTCAAACAAAAGAGATACATTTTCAACCTGGTAGTACAATTGTTAAGAAATAAAAATGAATTTTCACAAAAATAGATCAATTTTTAACAAACAAAAAAAGGAATAATTCTCAACGAATAATGTAATAGTTAATATTTCAACCAAAATGGATTTTAATTTTAAATAAAAAAAATTGAATGCATAAAGTCAATAATACGAAATTTGAACAAAATACATGAATTATCCACAAAATAAAATTTTGAACTAAAAAAGAAGAATATTCAACTAAAAATGGAATATTTCAATTTTCAGTAAAAAATTAAATAATTTTCAACCGATAAAAAAAATGTTAAAAAAAATTATTTTTTAACAAAGTAGTTAAACATTCAACCAAGCAGTTGCATTTACAGAAAAAATATGAATTTTTAACAATAAATGTAATATTTGAACCTCTAACCAAAAACTTTTTTTATTTTACTTTAAAAAAATTGAATTTAGCCGAAGAAAATAAAAAATGTTCCGCTCACCAAACAAAAAAATTAATTTTGTGCATCGAAAGCTGATATCTCAACCGATAAAGACAAATTTTGAACAACATAGTTGAATTTTTAAATACAAATATGAATTTTCACCAACAATGTTTATTTTAAACCAATTAAATACAAAAAATTTTACCAAAATAGTTGAATTTTCTATCAAACCGTTGAATTTTTAAGAAAAAAAATATATATTTCTCAAACAAATAGTTGAAATTTCAAGGTAAATTTTTAAACCAAAAAAGATGAAGGTTCGATCAAATAATGACTTTTATATCAAACAAGAAAAATTTTTCAACCCGAACGGACGAATTTGCAAAAGAACAGTTCAATTTTCTATGAAGAAATACAGGGTGTCCAGCGATTCAGTCAAGCTCGCAAGACGTTCCAGGTCTCTTTTTTTGACATCAAATAATGAAATAATTGTTTGTTCGAACAAATAATTGAATTTTCAACCAAATGGATTAATTTTCTATCAAAAATACGATTAAAAAAACATTAATTCTTAATAAAAGAGTTGAATTTTCAACTGAAAAATATCAATTTTCAAACAAATAGCTAAATTTTGCACTAAAAATATCACTTTTCAACCAAAAATGGAATAGTTAAACATTCAGTTAAAAAATTGATTCTTACACACAAAAAACAGATAACTAATATGAATTAATTACTAAACTGATCAATAGTTAATTGCAAAAAGGTTGAATTTTCAATTAAAGAAGCCCCACTTTTAACTAAGCAGTTAAATTTTCAACTAAAATGATCAATCTTTATCTCGAATAAATGAATTTTAAGCAAAAAGATTAATTTTTAAGAAAATATTTCAATATTGAATGAAGTAGTTTTATTTTTCACCAAAAGGATGATTTTTCTACCATTTTAGACCGTGTAGACAAAAAAAATCAAAGTAAAAATTAAAAATACATGAATGCTCGACAAAATATTTGCATTATCAAATAAAAACAAAACAAATTTTCAACCAAATAGTTCAATTTCAAACAAAAAAGATCCATTTTCAAATAAAAATTGAATAGAAGAATCGTTTTTATCAATGAAGAGGAATTTTATTGAAAATACAAGAATTTTAAATTAAAAAGATAAATTGTCGAATAACAATTGATTATTTAAATTTTCAGTTTAAAAAATGCATTTTCAACCAAAGCGACGAATTTTCAACTAAAATGTTGATTCGACATCTTAAATAGTTAAATTTGCAACGCAAAAAATGAATTTTGAAATAAATTGAGAAGTCTTTAACTAGAAGCATTAAATTTCCCATGACAAGAATTATTTTCAGCCCAGAAGATTAATTTATACCAAAAGCTCAACATTTCCAACCAAAAATAATTTTTCAACCAAATATTTAATATTTATATTTTAAGTAGGAAAATTATTTTTCAATAACCAAAAAAAAAACAAGAAACAAATTTTCAAAAAAATAATTCAAGTTGCACTTGGAATAAACTTAATAAACTGAACTTTCAGTCAAAAAATTAATTTCAAACAAACGTGCGTGTTATTCCATTTAATATTGCTATTTAAAAAAAATTAACTACGCTCTTGAAAAAATTCCCTGACTTCAAAAAAAAGTGCCCTGACATTTCCAGGTTTTTCCAGGTATATACAAATTCCCTGGCAATTCCAGGTTTTCCAGGTAGGGTAGACACCCTGAACCATACATAAACAAATTTTTGTGAACATAAGTCGTCTTTGAAATTTGTGTGAAATATATTTGTGGAATTTTTCTTAAATGTTTGTTTATGGAATCTTTTTTATTCGTTGAAATCATTGAGTTATTTGAAAAAATACGAAGCTAATTCTAATTCTGAATGAGCATGGAAATTTTCAGCTAATAATTTTTATAATTTGCAAAATAGATAAATTTTCAACTAAATAGTAGAGTTGTTAACAAAAACAGATAAATCTTGGACTAAAAATACAACAATAAACTTTTCAACCAAAAAGGAATTAAGTTTCAACCAAAAATGCTTGAATTTCCTTATTGGGTTCAATTAATTCAGTTCGCATTTAAGCGAAAAAGGCGAAATTTCTTGAAAATCGTGCGAAAAAGAGGAATTCTATAAAGAAAGGGGAAAAACCTTACCTTAGTTTTCTCTTGAAGTTGTTCCTCCATATCCATAAGACTATCCTTGAGTGCCTTTTCATTTCCCTCTAATCTCTCTCTCAATCGTTCAGTTTCTTCCAATTCTTTCAATCTATGAGTCGTCTCTTCTTTTATCCTGGAAGACTCCTCCACGTCCTTTTCCTTAATTTTCAAAATTTCCTCTAACTTTTCGACTTTACTCTGAAGTTCAATATTTTCAACCTCCTGCCTTCCACTGTCTTGCTTCGAGAGTTGCATTTCTTGAGAAATCCGGGCAATTCTCAACAAAGCAGAGTCTTTTTCATCCCTCTCTTTTTCCAAACAAACCCTCAATGTCGCGGATGAAGTTTTTTCCGATTCTAAATTTTCCCGCAAACGAGCCAATTCCAAGTGCAAGGAGGAGTTGTTCGACTTCTCCCCTTCGAAGGATAATCGCAGCCGGGATAATTCAGTTTTCGCGGATTCAAGTTTGGAAGTCACTTCCTCGATTTCAGATTTCAAATCACTTATTTCTCTCGAGGAAGATTCCTGTGGAAAATAATATCGTTCAATAATCGACGTCATTCTAATTTTGTCAACTTATTTTATCATGAAAAATTTATCTCCGTATATTTATTTTTAAATAAAAATAAAGTAAAGCAAAAACTTAAAAATTCATATGTATTTCAAAATGAAAGTTCAACAAATCTTTGGAAATTAGGTTTAAAATTGATTTATAAATTATATACTTAATAATTTCATTCATAATCTTCAGTGAATTTTAAATTGATAAATTCAAGGGTTTAAAAATCTAAAACGTAGACACTGAAAACTTTAAAATATTCAATTCTAATTTGAAAAAAATCTGACTGTAAAACGTTCTTTATGCAAACTCTAATTTTTTATCAATTATGAGATTTATAAATAAAATTGTATATATATCTTAGAGGCCGTCCATAAACTACGTTACCAATTTCGGAAAATTTTTGATGCAGTTTAAAATTCTCTCAAAACAAGGGAAATAGGGTGATGTTTCACGAAAATAGGAGAATACATTTATTTTAAAAAAACGAATTTTTAACTAAAGAAAAATATTTTTTAATCAAAACACTTGAATTAACAACCAAATAGTTGAACTTTTAATTCAATAGATAAAAATTCAAGCCAAAAGACGAATTTTTTCAAAGACAGTTGAATTTTAAACAAAAAAGTTCAATTGTAGCCAAGAAAGACGATTTTCCCCATAGTAAATGAATTTTCAATCCAAAAGGATGAATTTTTAACAGAACAGTTGAATTTTCGATCGATAAAGATGACCTTATCTAAATAAATTTTCAACCAGATGTTCTACAACCAAATTTTGAACCAAATGTTCTATAAAATAGTTGAATTTTCAACTTTAAATGATAAATTTGAACTTTCAAACAAAAAAAAATTTTTAATAAAAATGTTGAATCTTAAAGCCAAAACAATTAAATGATGAATCTTCAACGAAAAAAATGGATTTTGAAATTAGTTTAACTTTAAACCAAGAAATTAATTTTTCCACCAAAAAATATGAATTTTAACCGAAACGTATACTAGTTTATAGTTTTACCAAAAAATATTTTTATTTAAAATAAAATTTTTTTTAAAACAGTTTAAGCCTTTAAAAAGAAGATTTTTCAACATAATAGTTGAACCCACAAACAAAACAGATTAGTTTTCAATCCAAAAGTTGTATTTTTAACAAAAAAAAAAGGATGAATTTTCTACCAAAAAGACAAATTTTCAACCAAATAATTGACTTTTCAAGCACAAAAGATCAAGGTTGAAATTAAAATAACAATTTTCAACAACAAATGCAACTATTACATTTTTAGTTGCAAAAAATTAATTCTTAAGCAACAACAAAAAATCGAATTTTCAAGAAAATAGTTAATTTCAACCAAACAGACGAATTTTTAACTAAAATAATGAACTTTCAATAAAAAAAAAATGAATTTTCAACAAGAGCTTTTAACATTTAACCCAAAAGATGATTTATCAACCAGGAAGATTAATTTTCTAAAAATGTAATAGTTAAATTTTAAACCAAGTAGTTAAATTTTCAAACAAAAAAGATGACTTTTAAATAATATAATGGAAATTTCTATAAAATAGTTAAATTTTCTACAAAACAAAATAAAAAACACCTAAACACAACCGAAGAAGAATAGTTTTCAACCAAATAGTTGAATCCTCAACCAAGAAGATCATTTTTGTGCCAAAAAAAATACGAATTTCCAACCAAATAGTTCATTTCTCAACTAGAAAAAATCGATTTTGAATTAAAATATCAATTTCTGATCAACAACGAAATAGTCAATTTTTTGATAAAAAAACCAATTCCCAAACACAAAAAAAATTCAACAAATGGTTTAATCTTGAATTAAATAGATGAATGTTCAACTAAAGTGATAAATCTTAAACAAGAAAAAAAGAATTTTTCAACTAAAGAGTTCAAAATTCAACCCAAAAGATTATTTTTGTTATCAAGAAGATTAATTTTCCATAAATGTAAATTAAATTTTTAACAAAAAAACATAATTTTGAAGCAAATAATTGAAATTTCAACCAAGTAATTGAATTTTTGAACAAATGGTTGAATTAAAAAAAAAGATCAATTTTCAATAAAAAATGTAACAGTTAATTTTGCTATTTAAAACATTCATTTTTAACCAAAAAAATCATATTTTCAACAAAATTGTTAATTTTTTAACCAAAGAGATACATCTTGCACTAATAAATTTTTTTTTAAGTAGTTCAACCTTTAACTTAGTAGAAGTATTTATAATCGAGAATAATAATTGTTTACCACAAAGACGAATTCACAATAAAATTCATTAATTTAACAGCAACATGTTAAATTCTAAACTAAAAATTATCATTTTTCAGCCGATAAAGAAATAGTTACATTTTCCTTAAAAAATTCATTTTCAATAACAAAAAAAAAAGATTTTGCATGAAATCAGTTAAATTTTCAGCCAATAAAATGAATATGATTTACATCAAAATAAATACATTTCCAAAAAAAAGTTAAATTGAAGAAACCTTAATTTTAAACAAAAAAGAAGGAATTTTCAACAAAATCGTTAAGTCTTCAACCAAATAGTAGAATTTTTAACCGAAATATAATATAATATTCGATTTTTTAATTAAAAAAATTAACTTTCAATTTAAGTGAAAAAAACAAGAAAATGGGGAAGTTTTTTTAAAAGAAGGGGAGAAAATAATTCTTTAAAATAGAGGTGAAGAGGGGAATATGAAAAATAGTGTGAAGCCTGAAAAATGAATATACAATACACAATATAATACATACTGATACAAAAATATTTTTTAATTAAAGAAATTAAATTCACCAAAAAATTGTCAGCATCCAGAATCGCCTCTAATTACCGTAAAAACATAAACGCACAGCAAATTATAAAAAAATCTGGAAACCCTGTAAGAAAATCATATAGCGAATAAAAAGCTGAGCGGGGAGGAGAATTAACGGAAAGGTAAAAAATAAGCGATAAGAAATAATACTTATTTTTAAATGTTCTCACTTTATTCTTGAAAAGAAAAGTACATATGATCAGATCGTACATAAAAATGCTAATAACGACTTCTAATATCCGTTACGAAAACAGTATAAACAAAGGAATAGAAAATGTAAAAAGGACATTGAATAGAATAATAAACTTCTGTCAACATGCTTGAATAAGCGAAATAAAAAAATGTGCCTTTGGAATGTAAGATTGTAATAAACTGAAAAAAGTGCATCAAGCTTCAAGCATTTTTCTGACATGCAATAACGACAAATCGTGTCACAGTGGATTTTGGTGGAACCTTTCGATTTTACAAATACTGGACTCAGGTGCTAGAACTTATTTTCAAAATTAGTTCAACATCAATCTGAATATTTCTATAAAAGAACGGACTCTTGTCTCAAAACAAAAACGGTTAGAGCAGTAGCATATTTTTTCAAAACTGGATCTTTGGTATCAATTCGATAGCAAAATCAGGGTAGCCACTTTATCTAAGAAAACAAATTCCTCGCCATTTCTCGTTTAATGGCAAGAAAAAAGTTTCCCTATTCCGATTTTCCTATTGGAAAGCGCCTGAAAGTGAAAATTTCGTGGTGTCAGTTTTACGACTAAAAATTAAAAAATGCTTATTTAAAAATAAAAAAAACTTAATTTATAACCTACAGATTACTAGAATCTAAATATAATGAAAAAAGATTTACTTTGTGGACGTCCACAAATCACGAGACTCGGAAGAGGAGGGGGTACGCCAATCACGTGACGTTTTTAATTAGAAATTTATTTTCAAACAAGATTATAAGAAACACAATTTCTAACTATTTAACCTTCTTCTGCAACAAATTACATAATTTGCATATAATTTTGTTTAACAAAAGTTAGTAATTATTTTTAATAATTTAACTAGTTATTACAATCAACAACTTAAGATTTAAGAAATTAAATTCAAAGAGAATAAAAATATAAATTCCTCTTTAAAGTTCAACATCAAAATTCAAATACGAAATTTGGGAAATTAAAAAGATATCAATGATCAAAAAAAAAAAACTCAAAACAAGAGAAGTAAGAGTGATTTTTCACGAAACTAGGGGTATAAATTCTTTAGAAAAAAATGTTGGTACCATATTCAAAAGAGTTAAATTTTTAATCAGAGTTAACTTTTTAACAAAATTATTAAATTGTAAACAAAAACAACGAATTCTCTATCTAAAAAGACGAATTTTCACAAATTTTCAGCAACACAGTTTATTTTTCAACTTTGAAAGAAAACTGTAATAGTTGATATTTCAACCAAAAACGATTTGAATTTCAAATAAAAAACAGTTGAATTTTGAACAAAATAGTTGAATTTTTAACTAAATTATTTATATTTTAACTAACACGATGAATTTTCAACAACATAGCTAATTAGAAGCCAATGAAAACTAATTTTCAACAAAAGATTTAAATTTTCCGAACAAAGAAATAAATTTTCAAAAACCACAAAAAAAGCATTCAAAAAAATAGTTACATTTTCCACAAAAAAAGGATAAATTCTTACTAAAAGATGAATTTGCAATTCAAAACCACTAATTTTATATCCGAAAAGACGAAGAATCAACCATTCGAAATTTTGACCAAAAAATATGAATTTTCAACAAAATAATTGAGTTAACAAAAAAATTCGACTGTTTTAGTAAAATTTGACTGTTAAACCGAAAAAAGAAAAATTTTCAACAAAAAAAAGTTACGTCCAATGAAGAAAAATGAAATTTTAACATACAATATGAATATTTAACCAATTTCTTAAATATTCAATCTAAAAAAATAATTTTCAATCCAAAAGTACCAATTAAAAAAAAATAACGAATTTAAAAAATATAAATTTTTAACTAATTACTCAAATTTTCAACCTTTCAACAAATGGTCGAATTTTCAAACACAAAATATTCAAATTCAATAAAAAACGCTTGAATTTTCAAAAGAAAGATGAATTCTTAATGAAAAATATAATAAATGATATTTCAACCAACGAAAAACGACCTTTAAACAAAATAGTAAAATTTTCAACAAAAAAATACAAACAACCAAATAGATGAATTTAAAAAAAAAGAGAGACAAATCCCGAACCGGTAACATAATAGAATATTTTTCAACGAAAAATAGTTGAATTATTTATTGGGTTCCATTAATTTAGTTCGCATTTAAGCGAGAAAATGAGAGGGGAACAAAAATTTTTGTTCATTGCTCATTCATTGTTCATCAAAATGTTGGTAGATTTTTTTGTAAATTTTTTCGATTGTGCCTTAAAAAGGGGGATTAAAAAGAATGAATGGTATTTTGAGTTTGGCTTCTTTTACTTTCCTCTTTAATTTATTGTTTCTTAATTTGATCGCTGATACTTTGATACTTTTTGCCCGAATTTCTTAGTTGAATAAGCACCTTCTTAATAATAATACTAATAATAATAACAATAATAATTTGTATGTCTCCAGTTTTGAATAAAAATATGTTTTCTTGCTCTATTTGTTCAGACAGGGTAGCCACTTTTATCACCGGAAAAAATCTCTGTTTTTCTTTGCAAAATTTTTAATTCAACAGTGTAATAATGCACCGTTTATACGATTGAAACCTTCTAATTGGAACATTAAAAATGATAAAATATAAATTTCACAAGTTTGCCCCTTTTATCGACAGAGAAATTCCCGTTTTTTCTTTAATTTTATGAAATTCTTTAAATTTCAAAGATTTCAATTCGAAATATATTGGATTTTCAACAAAACAGTTGAATTTTATACCAAAAAAATATTAATTTTAAACAAAATAGTATAGTTTAAGGCGATTAAGGATAGAAAGTCGGAATTTTTAAGAAAGCAAATTACTTTTAAACATGAAACGATACATTTTCAAATAAATAATATGAATCTTCAACGTGAGCAAAATTTTTAAACTAAAAAAACTACATTTTGAATTTTTAATCCAAAAAGACGAATTTTTATAAAACAGATACATTTTTAGCCCAAGAAGATGAATTTCTTACAAAAAGTTTTTTTTTTTAAATTCCAAAAACCAGAATTTTCAACAAAAAAGTTATTTTTCAACCAAATAGTAAACGTTGTTATCTAAAGACGTATTTTTAAGCCAAAAATACGACTTTTTCGAAAAAAATGTTTAACGTTCAACCAGAAAAAAATAAATCTTCAACAAAAAATTTTCATTTTAACAAAACCGTTGAATTTTTCATAAAATAGTTAAATTTTCAAGCCAAAAACATGCATTTTTTATAATAAATTTCACTTATCAACCTGAATAGGTCCACTTTCAACAAAAACTATAATTTTTAACAAAGAAAGATGAATTTTCGACGAAATAGTTAAATTTTCAATAATAAAAAAAAATAATAATAATTTAGAAACAAACCGTTGCACTTAACCAAATAATTGAATTTTCAAGCCAAAAAACGTAAACTTTCATAAGATAGTTGAATTTTCCACCAGTAAGGAAGAGTTTGACCAAATAATTGACTTTTCACCAAAATAATTACATTTTCAACGAAATAGTGAATTTAAAAAGAAATAATAGTTTAATTTTCAGTTTGAAAAAGGATTATGAACAAAAAAACAGGAACTCTGAACAAAATAGTTAATTTTTCAACAAAAACTAATGAATTAAAAAAAATTTCGCTAAAATAGTCAATTTTTCATCAGAAGAAGTGAATTTGCAGCTAAAAACTTAATTTGTAACCAAAAATTAATTTGAAACCAAATACTTAAATTTTCAGCGAAAACTAGTGAATTCTCAATCAAAAAGACGAATTTTCAACTGAAATTTCAATTTTTATTAAAAAAATATGTGTAACAAAGTAGTGAAATTTGTAACCAAAGAAATGATTTTTTAATCAAAATAAATGAATCTGCAAACAAGAAGAATAATTTTCTAATAAAAAGTGAATTTTCAAACACATAGTTAAATTTTCAAATAAAAAAATCAATGTCCAAGAAAAGAAAAACGAGTTTTTAAAACATTAGGTACATTTTCAACCGAAAAATGAATTTTCAACCAAAAAGATTAATTACTGAAAATGAAAAAAATTTCTTTTCAAACTGAATGACTAACACATTGACTCTATTTCCCAAATGAATTATAAACATTTATTTTTTGATATTTTGAGCCAAGAAAGAAAAAAACCGTACCACGCACTTTTGAGAAAAAAATATTTTTTTTATTTTTACAATTAAAAAACTCCTTTTTCTGGAAAACTACGCAAAATATAAATAGCAATTAAGATTTTAAAATTGTTCAGCTTCATGAATTCTATTAAATTGCACCGTTTTGAGATATATATCTTGTTTTATTTAATAAATTTTTCCAAAAATATAGAAAAATCGATAAAAATCGACTAAAATAACATTTAGTTATTTTTTTGAACTTTTTTTTTAGTTGAATATCAGTATGCAAATTCGTCACTCTTCCTGAAATCCTTAAAATGATACCCTCACCAGATATTTATATCGTGTGTTTGAAAAAATTAAGAAAAAATATTTAAAAAGCGATATAATATTAATATTTGTTCATTTACACATAATAAATCTCTGGTGAGAATATCATTTTAAAGATTTCAGGAAGGGGGAAGAATTTGAATATTGATATTCAACTAAAAAAAAAGTTTACAAAAATAAACTCTTCCGGTTAGTCAAACTAAATGCTACTTTGGTCGCTTTAATATAATTTTCATATTTTTTTTAGAATTTTTGTTACATTAAAATATTTTAAGCTATTCCTAATTTTCTTAGTTTTCAGAAAATGAGATTATCAATCGTTAAAAATGATATTTCTTCTATTTTAGAGACGAAAACCAATTCTTCCATACTTTCAAGCCCAGGAAAAAAAAAGTTTTTTAAAAATAAAATGTTATACTTCGTTAGACTAAACGCTATTTTAGTCAATTTTTATCGAATTTTTTCTATATTTTTGAAAAAAAAATATTAAATAAAACAAGATATACATCTAGAAAGGGTAAAATTTAATAAATTTCAGGAAGTTAAACAATGTTGAGCTCTAAACTGCTATTCATATGTTGCGTCACTAATCGAAAAAAATGAGATTTTTAATTGTTAAAATTGAAAAAATCTTTTTTCTCAAAAACACGTAGTACCGTTTTTTCAATTTCAGGTTTACTTTCAGGTTGAACTCAATCGAGGCTATCCGTGGCTATTTTTCATATAATAAATTTAAATTTTCGCAGAACTCGTAAATAGATGAAAGAGTGTGCAGTCGTAATTAAAATTTCGTTTCTTACTCGATAAAAACTTTTACATAAAAGGCTTTTATGAGGGCTTTTTGTTGGGAAATTGAAAAAAAACTTTCGGTATCCCGGTTCAGTGGCCACCCTCTTAAAGGACTTTTTTAGAGGGTAAAGTGTAAATAGCTATCTCAGTCGTGATGTAGAAATGTAGAAAGATTCGAGGATCAACAGTTCTGAATGTGTGCGAGACAATCTTGTTTTTTGTCCCAAAGATGTTCTAGCCCATGCATCATCACTGTGAATCACGGTAACTCACAATTTGAAGTTTAAACTCCTCGACCTCGTCATCGACGTTGGCCCGGAGCTCTTTCAGTTCCGTGGCCATCTCGTCGATGTCCTCTGCCATGCGCAAAAGCTTCGCGTCTTTTGTCGCCATTACAACATTGTTCACCTCAATTTCCGCCTCAAGTTGCTTCACTTTTAGCTTCAACTTCTCCCGCTCCTCCTCAACTCGCCGCCTCTCAAGACCCTCCTCACCAGCTTGTCTGCAGAGTCTTCCAACCTGGGTTTCCAAGCTGGAGATCTTGCCAGACCAGCTGGTTTTGATTTCGGACAGGTGAAGATGAGCCTCCTCGAGTTTCCTTTCGAGGAACGTTCTCTCCCTCATCAAATCTGCCACTCTCTCATCAACAGTTACATCATCGCTGGACTCTAGGGCCACTCTTTGTTCCAGGACGAAGACTTTGTCCTTCAGGTGACGAACTTCCTCCTCCTTTTGCGCTAGTTGTCTTGAAATATCAACTCTTTCCCGATGCGTGGAATGGATCAATGATTCCATTTCGTCCTGGAAAAAATGGTTTTAATGTGAAGAATGCCAAGAAATAAAATAAACGAAGGGGTTATTCCAAATCATTTGGAATGGCCCTTTTGGATATTTTAATTCAGCGAAATGATGCCAAAGATAGAGAAAAAGTCTTGTGATTCATTATGCAGTGGATTTTAACAAATAAATTCACAGTTGGGTTAGCAGATAATTCACTGTTATTTAGGACAACTTGAAGTGATTCTGAATTTTGCGGGATTAACTGACAAGATTTTAATCAATTAAATGAACGTTGCAATGTCGTTTTTGCCTAATGGCTCCTGAAACAAACGAGATTTCTCATTTACGTTCACTAGAAGATTTACAGGGTTGCTACAGAAGACTGATTTGAAAATTCGATACATTTTTCAGGTTTTCCAGGTCTACTTCTGAAAAAATCCAAGGTTTACATTCTTAAGAATATCCAGTCAATTTAATTCAATTTCAAAATATTTTACTGATACCAGATTAATTTACTAACAATTTATTAAATACTTGTTCATTAATGCAATTGTCAAGGGATATAAAAAAAATTATTAAATTATAAACAATTCTCATTAACATTAATGTAAAATTTCTTTAAAACCTTTGGCACATGTTTAAAATATTTCAAAATATTTTACTAGGTTTCAAAAAAGTTTAAAAGTTTTCAATGATTCCAAAAGAATTATAAAAATTTCACAAATATATCAGAATATTTCAAAGATTTAGCAGTGATTGTAAAGATTTCCGAAGATTTCAATAGACTTCAAAAGACTTCTAGAGAATTAATAAACATTTCAAAATTTTCAAAATGTAAAGTATTTCAGCAAATAGCAGATTTCAAAATATTTCAAAATATTTCAAAATATTTCAAAAGAATAAGAAAATTACCAAATAATTTTAAAATTTGGTAAATATTTATTATATTTCACTGAGATTCCAATGATTTAAAGGATTTCAGAGGATTTCAAAGACATTGCAAAGATTTTATATATTTCAAAATAGTTAACAAATATTTCAGATTTCAAATATTTCAGAATACTTACAAAAAATGCAAATTTCGAAAATATTTCAAAAGATTTTACTAGATTTCACGAAGTTTTCAAAATTTCAAGAATTTCAATAATTCTACAAATATTTAAGAATATTTCAAAGATTTAGCAAAAAACTGTAAAGTTTTCATAAATACTTAAAAGATTTAAAAATATTTCAGAAATATTCAAGGATTTCGCACAATTTTTAAAAATTTGCCACACGTTTCAAAGATTTCAAAATATTTTAATAGGTTTCACAAAAGTTTCAAAGTTTTCAATGATTCCAAAAGAATTACAAAAATTTCATAAATATATCAGAATATTTCAAAGATTTAGCAAAGATTGTAAAGATATCCGAAGATTTCAATAGACTTCAAATGACTTCAAGAGAATTAATAAAAATTTCAGATTTAAAAAATGTTAAATATTAAAAAAATAATTAAAATAATAATAAAATAATTTTAACAATTCGTACATATTTCTTATATTTTACAAAGATTTCAATAGGCATCACAAAATGTTTTTAATATTTCAAACATTTAAAGAATTTCAGACGATTTAAAAGATTCCAAAATATTTCAAAGATTTCAAACGGTTTCAACGACTTCAAAAAGAGTTCAAAGCATAAAAAAAAACATTCAAATATTTCAGAGGATTTCAAATATCTTGCAAAGATTTTAAATATTTAAAAAATTTTCATAAATATCTCAGATTTCAAAGATTTCAGAATACTTACAAAAAATGCAGATTTCGAAAATATTTCAAAAGATTTTACTAGATTTCAGAAAAGTTTCAACGATTTCAAGGATTTTAATACATCCACAAATATTTCAGAAAATTTCAAAGATTTAACACAATTTTTAAATATTTGGCACATGTTTCAAATATTTCAAAATATTTTACTAGGTTTCACAAAAGTTTCAAAGTTTTCAATGATTACAAGAATATTAAAAAAATGTCACAAACATTCCAGAAGATTCTAAAGGCTTCATTAATATTTGAAAAACTTCAAAGAATTTCAGGATAAACAAAATAGTTCGCAAAAATGTTAACGATTTCGTAAATATTTCAAAGATTTCATTACGTTTCACAAAGGTTTCAAAGATTTAAATTATTCCACAAAGATTACAAAAATTTTACAAATATATCAGAATATTTAAAAGATTTAGCAAAGATTTTAAAGATTTCCCAAGATTACAAAAAAATTAATAAACTTTAAAAAGATTCCAAAAATTTCTAAATGTAAAATATTTCAGAAGATTAAAAAAATTACCAAATAAATAAAAAAATTAATAAATATTTTTTGTATTTCACAAAGATTTCAACAGATTTCAATGGGCTTCACAAAACTTTTTAACATTTCAAAGATTTCAATGATTTAAAAGATTTCAAAAGATTTTACTAGATTTCACAAAGGTTTCAAAGATTTCAAAGATTTCAAGGATTTCAATAATTCCACAACAGCTAATAGTTGAGAAGATTTAAAAGATTTAGCAAAAATGCTTACGATTTTAATAGATAGATATCAAAAGATTTCATGAATATTTGAAAAAATTTCAAAGATTTCGCGACAAATTTAAAAACTTCACAAATATTTCAAAGGACCCCGCACCAAATGTACAGTAAAATGGCCACCGGTGAAAAATTCTAAAAATTTTTTTTTTTGTATTTTCGAACCTGCAAAGCAATAATTCGAAGGAAAAAAGTAAGAAAAATGGACAGTTTTTTTACA
>JAWWLR010000166.1:2524075-2545018 GCA_035041075.1 Acraspis erinacei | reverse complement strand
AGGCCAATAAATTACGTAAAATATATTAGGGTAGGCGCAAAACTTAATTTCCAAAAATATGGTTACGCATCCTGGAAAAGGGATTTCAGCAGAAATATTAGTAAGATCTTTTTCGCATGTATGAAAAGTCTGTCCATTTTTTTGAAAATTTATAGTTAAATTTAGAAATAAAAAAATACTTTTGAAATAAAATGAATTTTCAACAAATTAGTTTAATTTTCAACTAAAAAAATAATTTTTTAACCAAAGATATTAATTTTCTAACAAAAAAGACTAAATTTGAACAAAAGAATTGTCAATAAAACATTTTAAATTTAAAAAGATAATTTTGCAACTAGAGACATGACTTTTCAACCAAAAAATGAAGTTTTAACCATGAAGATTAATTTTTTACCAAAAAATACGGATTTCCGATAATTAGATGAATTTTCAAATAAAATGATACATTTTCTACATAACATGTAATATTTCAATTTTTAGTTAAAAAATTAATTTTCAACATAACGAATTTTCCAAAAAATAGTTTAATTCAAAATTTAAATAGTAACAGATAATTTTGCAACCAAAGACATGAATTTAAAAAAAAACATGAAGTTTCAATCAAGGACATTAATTTTCTACCAAAAAAGATAAGTTTTCAATAAATTAGATGAATTTTCAAATAACAAATCTACGTTTATCTCAACGACTAGAATATTCAAATTTTCAGATAAAAAAATTAATTTTCAACTAAGATAAAACGAATTTTTTAACAAAATAGTTTAATTTTTAATTAAAGCGATACATTTTCTACCAATGATATAAATTTTCAACCAAAACAATTAACTTTTAACCAAGAAAATTAATTGTCTACTAAGAAAGACGAGTTTTAAATAAAATACACGAATCTTCAACTAAAAATAATAAATTTTTCACAAAAAATGAAATAGTTACATTTTCAGTTGAAAAAAAATAATTTTCAAACAAAAAAATTAATTTTTAACCAAGAAAAATAATTTTCTACCAAAAAATATGAGTTTTAAATCAAATACGTGAATTTTCTACTAAAAATTATACATTTTTTTACAAAAAATGGAATAGTTACATTTTCATGTAAAAAAATTATTTTCAATGAAAAATATGTATTTTCATCCAAATAGTTTAATTTTCAACCAGAACAAAACCGTTTTTTTAACAAAATATTTTAATTTTTAATTGAAAAAAAACAACATTTTCTGCAAAAGATATGAATTTTCAACTAAGAAGATTAATTTAATATAAACATTTTCCACCAAAAATGGAATAGTTAATTTTTCAATTTAACAAGGTAAATCTTCTGTGAAATATATGAATTTTTAACTAAAATGATACATTTTTCACGAAAAATGGAATAGTTTAATTTTCAACTCAAAAACATTAATTTTTATTCAAAAATCAGAATTTTTAAAGTAAAAGATTAATTTTTAACCAAGAAGATTCATTTTATATAAAAGAAAGACAAGTGTTTAATAAAATACGTAAATTTTTAAGTGAAAATTAATAATTTTTCATAAAAAATGGAATATTTAAAGTTTAAGTTAAAAAGAAATTCCACCAAAAAATACAAAACTTCAATAAAATACATGAACTTTCAAACAAGAAGATTAATTTTCTATCAAAAAAGAAGAGTTTTCAATAAATTAAATGAATTTTCAACCAAAACAATGAACTTTTAACAAATAAAATTAATTTTCTACCAAGAAATACGAGTTTTAAACAAAATACATGAATTTTCAACTAAAAATAATACATTTTTCACAAAAAATGAAATAGATACATTTTCAGTTGAAAAAAAATATTTTCAAATATAAATAGGAATTTTCAACAACAACAAAATTAATTTTGAAACAAGAGAAATAATTTTCTACAAAAAAGACTAGTTTTCTATAAAATACAATAATTTTTAATTAAAAATGCTACAATTTTCAACAAAAATGTAATAGGAATATTTATAGCTA
Source organism: Acraspis erinacei (assembly GCA_035041075.1). Taxonomy (NCBI): domain Eukaryota; kingdom Metazoa; phylum Arthropoda; class Insecta; order Hymenoptera; family Cynipidae; genus Acraspis; species Acraspis erinacei. The sequence goes on along the minus strand of JAWWLR010000166.1, from coordinate 2,543,042 downwards.
AAAATTAATTTTTAACCAAGAAGAATTTTTTACCAAAGAGGAGTTTCTAATAAAATACATTAATTTTCTACTAAAAATGATACATTTTTTACAAAAAATAGAGTAGTTACATTTGCATGTAAAAAAAATTATTTTCAATCAAAAATATGAATTTTCAACCAAAAAAATTAAATTATGACTATGAAGTTTTCAATAAAATACATGAGTTTTCTACTAAAAAGATAAATTTTTTACAAAAAATGGAATACTACAATTTTAATTGAAATGGATATAAAACAGTTTATTAGCCTAATTTTAAATTCATGATAATTATTAGTTCATATTTATGTTTATTCTCTTTTTTTATTTTTCGCCAATTTAGCCAAATTTAACAAAATAGTTTAATTTTTAATTGAAAAAAAATGTCTGCAAAAGATATGAATTTTAAACTAAGAAGATTAATTTTCTATAAAAAAGAAGATTTTTTTTATTACAATATAAGAATCTTTAACTAAAAACAATACATTTTCCACCAAAAATAGAACAGTTAATTTTTCAATTTAACTAGGTAAATCTTCTGTCAAATATAGGAATTTTTAATTAAAATGATACATTTTTCATAAAAAATGGAATAGTTTAATTTTCAATTTAAAAACATGAATTTCTAGTAAAAAATCAGAATTTTTAAAGTAAAAGATTAATTTTTAACCAAACAGATTCATTTTATATAAAAGAAAGACAAGTTTTCAATAGAATACGTGAATCTTTAACTGAAAATAAAACGTTTTTCATCAAAAATGGAATATTAAAATTTTCAGTTAAAAAAAAGATCCACAAAAAAACCACTTTAAAAAAATAGGATTATTTTTTAATTAAAAAACATAGCACTTCAACCTAAAATTAACAAAAATAAGAATAATTTTTTACAAACAATGACAAAATTTCAATAAAATACATTAATTTTCAAACAAAAATATGAATTTTCAACAACAACAAAATTATAACCAAGAAGCACCATTTTCTACCAAAACGAGAAGTTTTCAATAAAATACATGAATACATGAAATACATGAAAAGATACATTTTTCACAAAAAATGGCATATTTCGATTTTAGTTTAAATGGATATAAAACAATTTATTATCCTGATTTTAAATCCAGGATAATTATTGATTCATATTTATGTTTATTCTCTTTTTTTTTATTTTTGTCGAAATTTATATTTTATTGGTTAAGCTCTTTTTCGTCAAATGGCCTTAAATTTACCAAAAATAAAATACACGAATTTTCAACCAAATCTATCTAATCTATCTAATCTAATCTAAGAAGATTAATTTTCTATAAAAAAGAAGAATTTTTTTACTGAAATATAAGAATCTTTAACTAAAAACAATACATTTTCCACAAAAAATGGAATAGTTAATTTTTCAATTTAACCAGGTAAATCTTCTGTCAAATATATGAATTTTTAACTAAAATGATACATTTTTCATCAACAATGGAATATTTAAATTTTCATTTAAAAAAAAGATCCACCAAAAAACGACTTTAAAAAAATAGGATTATTTTTCAATTAAAAAACATAACATTACAACTAAAAATTTAAAAAAATAAGAATAATTTTTTACAAGAAATGACAAATTTTCAATAAATACATTAATTTTCAAACAAGAAGATTAATTTTCTACCAAAAAAGAAAAGCTTTCAATAAATTAAATGAATTTTCAACAAAAAAAATTAATTTTGAACCAAGAGAAATAATTTTCTAGCAAAAAAGACGAGTTTTCAATCAAATACATTAATTTTTAACTAAATATGCTACATTTTTCAACAAAAATGTAATAGTTATATTTATAGTTAAAAATTAATTTTTAACCAAGAAGAATTTTTCACCAAAGAGGAGTTTTTAATAAAATACATTAATTTTTTACTAAATTTATAAATTTTTAATAAAAAATTGAATATTTAATTTATTAGTTAAAAAAAATTCCACCAAAAAAACGACTTTAAAAAAATTTGATGATGTTTCAATTCAAAAAATTAACATTTCAACCAAAAATTAAAAAAAAATAAGAATAGTTTTTCACCAGAAAAGACCAAATTTCAATAAAATACATGAATATTCAAACAAAACGAATTTATTAACCAATTATTTCAACCTAAAATTAAAAAATATAAATCTTAAATCAAGAAGATCAATTATTATCCCAAAGATTAATTTTCTACCAAAAAACAAGATATTTCAGTAAAATACATCAATTTTCAACCAAAAATGATACATTTTTCACCAAAAATGGAGAAAATTAATTTTCGGTTAAAGAAATTAATTAAAGATATGAATTTCTAGCCAAAAAGATCAATAAAATACATTAATTTTGAACTAAAAATTGAAGAGCATACATTGATAATTCATAAATAAAATTACAAAAAATTTAAAAATACATTTTCCACAAAAAATTGAATATTTAGATTTTCAGTTACAAAAAATAATTTTCAACTAAAACAAAAAGACTGGTTAAATTTTACATTCAAGAAGGTAAATTTTCTGCAAAATATATGCATTTTTTAACCAAGAAGATTGATTTTAAACAAAAAAAGAACAATTTTCAATAAAATACATGAATTTTCAAAGAAAATGACACATTTTGCACCAAAAATGGAATAGTTAAATTTTCAGATAAAAAGTAATCATTTCCAAACAAAACGACTTTTCAGCAAAATAGATTATTTTACAATTAAAAAGTTTATAATTTCAACCAAAAATGAAATAACAAATTATTTTAAACCAAAAAAAGATTAAATTTTAATAAAATACATTAATTTTTAATTAAAAAATTATATATTTTCCACCAAAAATGAAGAAGTTCAGTTTCCAGTAAAAAAAAATAATTCTCAACAAACATTTTAATTTGCAAGTAAAAAGGTATTTTTTTTAACCAAATATATGGATTTTTAACCAAAAAGATGCATTTTTAACTAAGAAGATTATTTTTCAACCAAGAATAAACGTGTCTTCATTAACATACATGAATATGCAAACGAACGGATTTCGTAACAAAATAGTTTCATTGAAAATTAAGCAACATACATTTTCAACCAAAAAGATGAATCTTTAACAAAGACGTTTAATTTTCTACAAAAAAAAGGACGAAATTTGGATCATAAAAATGAATTTTCAACTAATAATAGTAATAGTTAAATTTGCAGTTCCATATAAATTCTCAATTCAAACTTATGCTTATTCGCTATTTTTTATTATTCTCGAAATTGATATTTTAGTGGTTAGGCCCCCTTTTTTGAACAAACGACTTTAATTTTAAAAAATAAAATATCTTATTGAATCCTATTAAAGCAGAGCAAGTTTCTATTTATAAACTGTAATTACACGAAACGAATTGAAAAAGAGAAACATGAATCTACATCGAATACGAATGAAGCGATTAACGAACAATGTTATCAATGACATGAAAGTCATTGTTCGAAATACAATCAAATCTTTACTTTAATCCAATAAAAGGATAAAATAAAAGGCGTTAATTACTTCTTCAATAAGAAAATTGTCCTTAATGAAACAACAGAAATTAATAAATAAAAAAGTCCCAGAAAAACATAACTACAAAAACAACTATGTTCTAATCTACCATTTGTCACTTATTCATTTTATACAAGGTCAGAACTATTTTAACGATCCCTCTAACTAGAAAAACAAACATAAAAATTACCTGAGACAAGTGTTTAGAATTAATTCCACGGACACTGCCTGCATTTCTGACGACGGTGGAAACATCACTCCCAATTTCCTCGCGTATTTTGTTCTTTAAGCTGGCAAACATAATGAAGGTCTTTTATTGATAAGGATTAGGTGGATGACAGTAAACCACCTGTCAAGTGTCAACGTCACAAACGATAAGAGATTTGGGTCAATTCCAACTGCACTCAAATCACTGATTCCGAGGAAACTAAACGTGGAAGCTTATTCTTCATTTTTTCACTGATTTTCATTTCGTTCAGCTTGATAGTAATTACTGAACCGGCGATTGATGTAAAACAAGTTCTCTCACAGCAGAAATACACGATTCGGCAGCCATACTGAATTTGGAACGACGTAATAGTAAATGACGTAACAACCTAACCTCAAAACTGTTTAAGTCGAAACTCGAAAATAACTAGATTTCAAGCGGGAAGTTTAAAAAAGGGAGTTTCCATTTAAGACTTGTTTAAGATGAGATGTAATTTGATGTGATATAAACTCCAAAAGCAATTAAAAAGGGAAAGAATATTATATGGAGAATATATAAAGTGAGGTTATTACACGAACTGAACACTGCAGTCCCGAGAGCAATTTTTAAAATTACTTCAATTATTTCTCCCATTTTGAAATAGAACTTTTATGAAGGGACAAATAAAAGATATATATTGTTAAAAAGACAGGAATTTATATTAAGCTTTGAGGTTTTTGTGAGGAAATTAATTTCGAACTTGATGAAACTGTCAAAATTATGAGAATAATTATAAACAAATGACGACAGGGAGTTTTTCTGGGCAGCCTAGGTAAATTTGGAATTCTTATTTTCGGTATTGGCAGAACTGTTGAGGAATTAGCCAATTAGCTTAGCACTTGCTGCGTAAAAGTTCACCGAAAATGCAAATTTGACAACAGTGAAATTGCTTCTTTATGGAAATTAATAATAATAAAAAATTGTTCAGTTTATTCATAGTTTTTTTTTAGTTTTGAACTTCACAACTGCAAAATAATTGTCTTTTAAAACATCGTTTCAAAGTATGTGTTTTCGTTATTTTTTTCTATTTTTTAGCAAAATGCATTTCAATTTAGAGTTAAGTGCAGCAGAAATCCGAGTTTTTCAAGTAAAAGTATTGTTTTTTAATAAAAAAGAAAGCTTCTGAACTAAACAGTTGATTTTTCAAACATGAAGAATAATTTTATTTAAAAAATAATTTCAAACCAAATAGTCCATTTTTTGACAAAAACAGATATTTTTTAACAAAATACGTGTATTTGCAACTAAATAGTTAAATTGCCAATTATAAAAGATCAATTTTCAACAAAAAATCGTATAGTTATATTTTGACTTAAAAAAACATAAATAACATTTTTTTAATTTATTTTTAACAACAACAAAAAAGTTTTAATAAAATAAAAATAAATTTTCCACAAAAAAGAAGAATTATTCAGCAAAATACATGAAATATAAAATAAGTAAAAAAAACCCACTTTTCACAAAAAATAAAATATTTCAGTGAAAAATTTGATTTTCAATTAAAGCAGAAACGAATTTTTAACCAAGAAGAATAATTGTTAGTTAAAAAACCTAATTTTCAACCCAAAGAGAAAAGAATTGTCAACCAAAAGGAATAATTTTCCAATAAAAAAGACAAATTTTATATAACTTGAGTCTTCAATTAAAAAATATCGATTTTCAACCAAAGAAGTTACATTAAAATTAAAATTATGAACCATCAGCTAGAAAATTAAGTTTTAACCAATTAGTTAAATTTTTAAAGAAAAATATGATTTTTCGACAAAAAATAATAATTTTTTACCAAAAAAGACGACATAACAACCAAATATTTAACTGAAAAAGGTAAATTTTTTACAACAAATAAAATGAGCAGATACATTTTTAGTTAAACAAATGACTTTTGAACGAAAGAAAAAAGGATTATTAACAAAATAGTTCAATTTTCAACCAGTTAAATAAATTGGCAAGCAAAAATTTGAATTTCTACAAAAAAAAACGAATATTCAATCAAATATATGAACTTCCAACTAAAAAAGATTAGTTTTGAACCGAAAGTGGAATAGTCAAATTTTCATTAAAAAAAAACTAATTTTGAACTGAAGAAAAAAAATGTATACAAAATAGTTTAATTCTCAACCAATGAAATTAAATTCTGATCAGAAACCTGAACTTTTAACCAAGGAAATTAATTTTCTAACAAAAGACATAACTTTTCAATAAAATATATAAATTTTCAACCAGTAGTTGAATTTTCAGTTGATAAAATTATGTAATAGTTGATATTCCAATTAAACAAAAAAGACGAAGATTTAACAACATATAAATTTTCAACTCAAAAAGATCAATTTTAAACTAAAAAATATCAATTTTCAACCAAAAATGAAAGAATGAAATTTTTAAATATATGAATCTTAAACAAACAAACAAGTATTTTTAACCAAGAAATAAAATTTTTCAACCAAGAACATAAATTTTTTACCAAAAAATAAGAATTTTCAACAGAATATGTAAATAAGTTTTCAACCAAATAGTTGAATTTTCAACTATACCAGTTACATTTTAAACCATGCAAGACGAACTTAAAACTACATACATGAATTTTGGAAAAGCATATCATTTTCAAAAAAAAGAGATAAATTTTGAACCAAATGATTGAATGTTCAACCAACCAAATTAAATGTTAACATTGGAGAGTAGTTTCCTAACAAAAAGACGAATTTTTAATAAAACCCAGGAGTTTTCAATCAAATATTTGTATTTTAAACTAAACGTGATAAACATCTGAAAAGCGAAAAATTGAATGGTGTAATTTTTATTAAAAAAAAAACAACTAATGTTCCACCAAAGGATTTAGTTTTCAACTGAAATGATAAATCTTCAACTAAACAAAAAACTAATTAATAAAAGGTATAGTCCGTCCTTCAACCAAGTAGTTTAATTTTCAACCAAAAAGATAATTCTCATCAGTAAATATAATAATAGTTATTTCAACAAAAAAGGATAAATTTTCAATTTTTCAATTTTCTACCAAAACATTAATTTTTACTAAAGTAGAGTTCATCTTCCAAAGAAATAATTGAATTTTCAACCAAAAAGATAATTACCCACAGAAAATATAATAATTGTTATTTCCACAACAAAAATGATTTATTTTGATATCAAAAAAAGTTAAATTTAACCAAAAAGGACACATTTTTTAACAAAATAAATGATTTTTAACTAGAAGGGAACAATTTTTACAACAAAAAATAATTTTTTTACTAAATACATGACTTTTCATACAAGTTGTTTCATTTTTAACCAAAGTGTTTCAATTTTCAAACATTAAAGTTGGAATTGTGAGATTTTTAGTTGAAAGAAATTACTTTTCAACAAACAAGTTCAATTTTCAACCAAATAAATTAAGTTTCAAATAAAATTATACATTTTCAACCAAACAAATAATTCTGAACATAAAATATAATAATTGGTATTTCAACAAGAAAATTTTTTTGTTTTATATTAAAAACAATTCAATTCAGCCAAGAAGGGCACATTTCAAAGACAAATACATAAATTTTCAACTAAGAAGGATCAATTTTCTACCAAACAAGACGATTTTCTACTGAAATACATGCATTTTCAAACACATTATAGTTTCATTTTTAAACAAAGATAAACGTTCAATCAAACTTATAAATCATATCAGGAATAATTCAATTTTGAACTAAAGAGATAAATTTTCAACTTCTTTCATCTTGTTTCATAAATAAAATAAAAAATGGTATTAATAATTTTTGTATAAAGTTATTATTGTTCTATCCAATTTGAATATTCGCGAAACTTTGAATGGATGCGCTGGCGCTACCTAGCGGCTCATAATTTCCCCTAAATTCTCACTTTAGAGATTGGCAGCACTGTTGAGGAATTGGCCAATGAGCACAGTGCGTAACCAGCACGGCGTCGGGAAAGTTGAGAACCAAACGGGTTAAACGTTTGTTTTGAAATTGACGGTTTGTAGGATATCGTTCGCGTACGTTCCTCGTACGGGACAAAAAAGTAGATTTTAATGGAAAAATAGTGTTCGTTTCTGTGCCAAAAAGTGCCATACTTGCTGAGAAGATGGGTGACTATCCGGACGATACAGTGGCGTCGGTGAACTGCTTCGAAATGTAAGTGTTGCAAAACTCTGGCTCTGCGTCTTTGTGTTATTTTTATCCTTGCACGCGGGAGGCTTCTTCAGCGAGGGTAAAAGCGATAAAAAATGCATTTTATGCTCCAATGTGTTTTAGAGTATTTCAGTTATTTTTTAATTTAGTTCCTGAATTTTTTGTGGTTTATGTCATTTCTTATGCGAATATAACCTTTTTTATATCACTCGCCTGACTGCGTAGGTTATCGCTTCCACAACCTATTTATCATCGTCATCCTCGTTTATTTATGCTTTAGATACATTTTTTGTGTTTTTAAATATTAAGAAACACCTTTAACAGTTTTAAGTCTTCAAATTAATTTACAATAATACTAAAAATACTTTTAAAACAAGTCGACATTTCGAATTGATCCTTTTATTTTTTAAATAATTGTCCAGAGTTTTCTAAAGTTCCTTTGAACAATTGAGGCATTGTTTAGTATTACGGAATATTTTCGTAATAGCAGCTGTGGAAGAGCAGGAAATGGGTTAAACTTGCGGAAAATTCCGTAAATAGTAGCATCGTTGCTACAGGTCCGGAAATTCTGGATAACCGGTGAATTTACAATTGTGCAGGGAATGTCAGGAATTTTTCAATAAATTTAAGTTGAAGGTAATTTTATTATTTTGTTAAAAACTCAACAATTTTGTCTTTTTAAATTAAAAAAGCTATTATTTTGGTACAAAATTCAACTGCATATTTGAATTTTCTTTTTTGGTATAAAATTAATCTTCTTGTTTAAAAATTCGTTTTTTAAGTTAAAATTTCATTTCTGTGGTTGAAAAATTGTCTTTTTTAATTTAAAATTCAACTATTTTGTTGAAAATTTGTGTTGGGTTGGTTGAAAATTTAGCTATTCTGTTATAAGTGGAAAATGTATAATTTTGATTTTAAAATGTATGTACTTTATTAAAACCACGCCTATTTGGAAGAAAATTAATCTTGGTTAAAAATTCACTTCTTTGGTTGAAGATTTATTGTTTAAGTTAAAAATTGTTACATTGAAAATTTAAGTGAACATTGAACTGTTCCACTTTTTGTTGCAAATTACTTTTTTTTGTTGAAAATTCATATTTTCGGGGCGAAAATTCGTCTGTGTAGATTGCAAATTCAACTTTTTTGCTGAAAATCCGTCTTTTTTAATTGAAAATTCTATTATTTTGTTAGAAATTTTTTTAATTTTTGTAGAGAATTCGTATTTTTGACTTGATAATTTAACAGTTTCGTTAATTTGGTTGAAAGTTTTACTATTTTGTTGAAAATTGGTTCTATTTTGGCAAAACATTTTTTTTTGCTGCAAATATAACTAATCTACTGTTGGTTAAAAATGTACCCCTTTTCATTGAAAATGATCTTTGTTAGTTGAAAATTCAAGTAGTTAGGTTAAAAGTATAATTATTTTGTTAAAAATTCAACTGTTTTTTAAAAAGTCATTCTTTCTCATTGACAAGAATACGTTTTTGTAGAAAATTAATCTTCTAGAGTGAAAATTTTTCTTTTTGTTTGATTTCATTCAGAATTTAAATATTTTGTTGAAAAATCGTTTTTTATTAAAAATTCATTTTTTTACTGAAAATTGAGCAATTTCGTTTTTTTTTTTTTTTTTTAGAATTTCCTCTTTTTTTTAATCCATATTTTAGGTTGAAAACTCTATTATTTTGGTAACAAAAAATCAACTGTTTTGTAGAGAATTCATCATTATGACTTGAAAATTTTATCAGTTTGGTTGAAAATTTGTTTTATTTTTGCCAAAAGTTATTTTTTTTACTGAAAATAAAAGTATTGCATTGTTGGTTAAAAATTTACCTTTTTTATTGAAAATTGACTTTCTTTATTGATAACTGAACTGTTTAGTTGAAAATTCAACTAGTTGGTTAAAAATTTCATTATTTTGTTGAACATTCAAGTTTTTTAAAAAGTCTTTCTTTCTTGTTTAAAAGTATACTTTTTCAGAATTTAACTATTTTGTTGAAAAATTGTTTATTATTCAAAAGTAATTTTTTAACTGAAAATTTGATCAATTTCGTTTTTTTTTTGTTGAGAGAATTAATTGAAAATGCCACTGTTTTGTAGAGAATTCATATTTTTTACTTTAGAATTCAGCAATTTGTTTAATGGTTTGTTTTTTATTTAAACATTATTATTTTTACTGAAACTTTCATTATTTTGTGGAAAGTTTAACTATTTTTTTAAGAGGTCATCTTTTTGGTAGAAAATTGAACTGCTTTTTTGAACAGTCATCCTTTTGGGTAAAATTGGCCCTTTTGCCTCTCAAATTCAACTCTGATTGAGAATCCACCTTATTTGACTGAAGTTTATTCGTTATGGTTTGAAAGATTTTTGTTTGTTGAAAATTGCACTATTTTTGTGTAAATTTAACAGTTTGCCGAGTTATAAATTATTTTGTTATTGAAAATTCCACTATTATTTGAAATTTTTTTTTCGAAGTGAACTACTTTGTCGACAATTCGTTTTTTTTTTGTATAGAAAATTGGTCTTTTTAGCTTGAAAATTCAATTCTTAATCTGTATTGTAAAAAGTTCATCTCTTTGATAACAAGTTTAACTATTTTGTTGAAAATTCTTTTTATTTTGTTTCAGCATTTTTTTAAAATTTAACATTGATATTTTTTAGTTAATACTCATGTTTTAGCTCGAAAAGTCGTCTTTTTTATTTTAAAATTCTTCTATTTTGGTTCAAGATTCCTTTTTTTTTTTAGAATTTCACTTTTTGGTTAAAAATTCGTCTTTCTTGATTAAAAATTAACTGTTTTGTTGAAAATTCATATTTTCGTTGTTAAAAATCGATTTGATTGAAGTCATATTTTTTGGTCGAAAATTTAACTGTTTTGTTGAATATTCGTCCTTTTGAGCGAAAAATTCGTTCTTTTGGATTGAAAATGTTTTGCTTCAAAATGCAATTGTTTTTAGTTGAGGTTTAGTATTTTTTGTTTCAAAATTCGATCATTCAGTTGAAAATGTATTTTTGTAGGTTGAAAATATAACAATTTGTTTTTAAAAAATTACCTATTTTGTGAAAAAGTCACCTCTGTTCAAAAATTCAACTGCTTCGTTGAAAATTCCTATTTTTTGGTTGAAATAAGTAAATAGATTAAAATTTTTATAATTTTAATTAAAAATTGTTTTACTCCGCTCACAAAGTATTCTATGTTAATAATGTTTCAAGATTTGTAACTTAGTATTTATCTAAAATTGTAAATATCTTTTTTGTCAAATCGAAGAGGGGCAGATTTACGTTTTAAAATAAAAATATACAAATTGTAATTATGATCTCTAATTCTGAATTTGAACAGGGAATTTCTCAAAAGAATGATAATCAAGAGATGCTCATTCTGCATTGGATCAAAAAATGTTCGAAAATAATTATAATTCTGGCATAACAGGGAATTTTCAACAAAAGAAAGGTTTAAAATTCTAAGTTAGGACACGGACATTTCAAAAGAAATATACTGAATAATACAAAGCTATTTCCATTTTACAATAGTGCAGATGGAATATTTTGTAATATAATAGTATGGAACAGAGACCGGGAAAATGAGAAATTGACCCAGGTGAAAACCGGGAAAGGACCGGAAATTTAAAATTATCCATCAGTTAGGTCCTCTGATTAAATACGATACAAATAAAATTGTAAACGATAATTTGATTTTTGTACCTTAAAAATTAAAAATATATTAGATACATTGTTAGTTGAATTATTTCGCAAGGTTTTTTCTACAAAAATTTGCTTTTACAGAGCTCTTCATTTCTATAGCTGATATTTATTGCTATGCTTTTGAGCACCCAAAAATATCTCTTCGCTTTATTTCTTGTTTTTTTTTTTGTTTTTGAACCCTTATTGGCAAAATATTGCACTTTTTTTTCAAATTTGAAAGCACGGAGGATCTAACTTAGTTATAACTAACATATTTTCACTCTAATTTAGCAGATTATAAAGAGGCGTGTTCACTTCAAGACTTTCCACACTACAGAATCATTAGTCATTTAATTGTTTACTACTTTCGCCATCGGTTCCTATCAACATCTTTTAAGGTCAAAAGTCAGTAGCTTCAGTGATTTATACTCGTTTATCAATACGTCTCAGCTGCTTTCAAAATTAATAATTATAATTTCGTACGTAAAATAATCGAACTTAGGCCATGTATTACTTATTTAATTCCTACCTTACCGACATTTTTTTCGCAACAAATTACGTTCACATAAATTATGATGTCGAGTTAAAAATCTGAAAAATTAAGTAAAGGGCACTGAGGAATATGTATATAGTCGTGATTTTCAAAAACTACGAAAAAAATATTTTAAACAATTTTTCGAATTTTGTGTTGTTTCAGAAATACAGTTTCTTAATGCCTTCTATCTAATTTTCCAAATTTTGCAATCAATATCTCGTTTACTTTGGACCTGAGTTGTTAAAAAAAATTTGTGAGGCAGGAATCGGATAAGTCGTACTCGTACATGGCCTCCAAATTGTACAAATTTAAAAGCATTAAAATCAAAAAACAATTTTTTGTCGTTTTGACATATTACGTGACGTTAATTTTAGTTATGTTTGACTCGCCCCTTCTCCTAGTGACACTGAAGCTGACACCCGTCTATTTTTAAATACGAAGTATAAATTTTTATTTTATATAGCCGATTATTGAAAAATAAATAATGAGTTTAAACTATTTAATAGTAGGATGAACATATTTTTAATTAAATTCTTTAGAAATTTTTTTTATTTGCCAAGAGTGTAATATAATTATTTACAAATTAACTTATACTCCAAATTAATTAACTTTGCAGATTGTATGGCCTTCATTAACACTTTCCCCCTTTTTAAAGAATTCTCATTTTTTTCCTGTGAAATATGACCCAATAAAAAATCCAACTTTTCTGGGTTGAAAAGTCTACCATTATATTTTTGGTTAAAAGTTGAACTTAAAGAATAATTAAAGATCAATTTTGTCGTTGAAGATTCATCTCTTCATTCGAAAGTTTTATTTAAATTTAAATTCGTTTCATTTTTTGTTAAAAATTAATGTTTTGATCATAAAATTTTAGTTATTCCAATTTTCGTTGAAAATTCATCATTCTTAGTTTAAAGTCGAACTGCATATTTAATTGAAAATTAATATTTTTAATTAAAAATGGATTTTTTATCTGTTTAAAAATTCGTCTTTTGGTAGAAAATTAATCTTATAGGTCTAGGTGCTTGGTTAAAAATGCAACTGCTTTGTTGAAAATTATTATTTTTTTTACTTTTGAAGCTTCATCATTTTAGTTCAAAATTTAGCTATGTAATCGTAAATTTACCTTTTTTGGTGAAAATTGATATTTTCGGGTTGATAATTAAACTATGTTGCAGAAATATCGTCTTTTTGGCTTGAATATTCAACAATTTGATCGAAATTTAAACAAATTGCTTGAAAATTAACTTTTTTCTGGAGAATTAATTTTTTTTATTGGAAACTCAACTACTTTGGTAGTAAATCGAACAATTTATCTGAAAATTTAAATAATTTGTTGAGAAATGGTTGCCTTTTTTTTTGTTTGTTGTCAAATCATCTTTTCTGGTGGAAAATTAATGTATTTTGTTAAAAAAATTTCCTTTTGGATTGAAAATTTATCTCTCTTGCCGCAAAATAAACTTTTTTGTCAAAAATTCAACTTTTTGTCTTTTGTCTTTTTGGCTTGACAATCAAAATATTTGGTTAAAAATGCAACAACTATATTTTTTCGGGTGAATAATATTGATCTTTTATGTATCGACAGGGATTTGTATTTTTTATTTTGAAATTTTGCAAATTATTACATTAAAAATTGGCTTGATAGATCAAAATCTTTTCTGAGAAACAATTTTGCACTATTAAATTATAAATAAAAATGTGCATCTTTAATATTTTGTATTTAAATAATCTCTAAATTCGAAATTAACCCCTTAGTAAGATCAGCTTCAGTACATTTGCCTCCGTCGATTTTAATCTTTAAAACCGGGAACCTTGACCTTTTATATACTAACTACTTAAACAGCTCAAGATAACCGATTTTTGATAAGTAGATAAGTATAATTAACGAAAATAATATTAATTTTATGTGCACTAATTTTTTGAATAAAAAAGTCAAACATTTTGGCCGGGGCACCCGGGAAAAAATGGGAATTTGCGCTAGGAAAGAGAATTCATTGTTCTTCATTTGCAAGCATCAACATTAAATTTAAAATCTTCGAAAGTTTGATTATTTTAATTTCAAATTTCTGCTTGCATGTGTTTAATACTTGTGCAAATTACGTTTTTATAAATATCAAACCTTCTAACTTAATAATAGTACATTTCTAAATACTTCAATTTGAAAATTTTAACTTTTGAAAACTTTACCTGCATATACAAGTTTTATGTTTCGGTACACGTTAGGATTAAAAAAAAATTGCGATGCAAATATATGCATATTTAGAGGTACTCTGCTCATCTTTTAGATTTTCAATAAGATTAAGTTATATATGCTTTTGGAAAAAAAAACATGAAAATTGCTTCTAAAATTGTGGAATTTTTAAAAAGATTAATGCAGTAACAATGCTCTTTGATCTTTGAAAACGTAACTATTCCATCTCTGGTTTAAATTTTATTTTATTTTTTTGGCAAAAAATTCAACTTTTTGTTGAGAATTTGATTGTTTTGTTTAAAATTCATCGTTTCAAAATCCAACTGTCTTCTAAATAAATTCGTCATTTTGTCTCGCTTTTTATCTTGAAAATTCAAATATTTTTGTTAAGAACTTCTCTTTTTTTTAAATTTAACTGTGGTTAAAAATTAATTTGGTTTAGTGTAACATTCAACTATTATGTTGAAAATTAACTTTTTTAGATCAAAATTGTACTATTTCATTTTTGGTTGATCATTCACCTTTTTTTTAGGTAAAAATTCAACTGTTTGGACGACAAGTCATGTTTAAGAATTCAGTTTTTGGTGGAAAATTGATGTTCTTGGTTACAACTTTATCCTTTTTTTAGTTGAAAATTCTTCTTCTGGTAGAAAATTAATCTTCTAGGTTGAAAGTAGATCTTTTTTCCGGTTGAAAATTTATCTTTTTTTATTGAAATTTCAACTATTTGCTTTGAAATTTAACTGTTTTGATGAAAATTAATCATTCTATTAAACTTCAATTAATTTTTTTAAATAAAAAAAATGTAATGGAATATTTAACTGTTTTGTGGAATATTAATCTTTTTGGTTAGAAAATTTATACTTTTGCTTGGAAGTCATCTTTCATGGTTGAAAATTGATCTTCTTTTAGTTGAAAATTCAACTATTTGGTTAAAAATTCAACTATGTATTTCTCGACGATTTAATTATTTTATTGAAAGTTCATAATTTTATAAAAGGTTATATTTTTGGTAGGCAATTCCTCCTTTTGGGTTAAAAATATAACTGTTTAATAGAAATTTATGTTTCTGGTTAAGGATTCAACTGATTTTATTGCAAAATTTCTTTATTTTTTTTTACTATAAAATCCACTATTTCATTTTTTTTGGATATCAAACTTTTTTAGTTTAAAAATCAAGTATTTGATTGCAAATGCCTGTATTTTTTGAAAATTCGTCTCTGATAGAGGTTATATTTTTTAGTTTTAAATTCTATTTTTTTTTATAAAAAATTTAATCCCGCTGTGTTAAAATTTTAAGTATTTTGAAAATTCCTCTTTTTTGGTGGAAGATTTAAAAGTTTTGTTGAAAATAAATTCCTTCTTGTTGAGGATTCATAATATTTGGTTGAAAATTCGTTTCATTTTCAAAAATAATATCTTTTTTGTTGAAAATAATTCTTTAACTGAAAATTCAACTATTTCATAAAAATTCAATTGTTTGGTTGAAAATTCGTCTTTGGGTAGCAGAATTTTTTTGTAGCTGAAAATTCAACTATTTGGTAAAAATATATCTATTTTGTTGAAAATTAAATTATTTCATTGAAAACTCAACTGTTTGGATAAAAAATTCAACTCTTGTTGAAACTCCATATTTTTGCTTGAGATTTTGGTAAAGTTTTTTGCAATTTTTTTATTTTTTATTCCCAATTTCGAAAATGCTGTTAGATTTATTGATAAATGATTTTAAAATACTTTTATTTATAATATTTTATATATAATTTTGATGTAATTAATACTTATAAGAGATCACGGGTTTCATGAAATTTTGAAAATTTCTTTTTCAGCTTTCTGATTTTTAATTCGCAGAATCGTGTGTAATTGCAACGTCAGAGATATATTCAAAAATATTTATCAATGGTTAAACAAAAATTATTTATAATATATCATTTTTTATAATTGATCCCTAAATTTGTGCATTTGAAAAATGGTGCTTGCAGCTTTATGATTTTTAATTCGCAGACTCAAAAATGCAACGTCAGAGATTTATTGAGAAACCCTGATCAATGAGCGCACATGTGATCTCTCGGTTGGAGCTCCCCTTCGCATAACCCCCCACTACGTCTTGAGCTTTTCGCCCCTCTCTTGCACTTTTCACCCCCCACCCTCTCATTTCAGCGCATCCACGCTTTCGTGATTCGTCTTCAGTCGCTTCTAGTCCGTCGAATAGTCGCGCGTGTATCGTTTTCCATGACAGTTTCAACAACCTAAACAAATCATTAATTATAATAATCAAAGGTTGATTTTAAATTACGATAATTCTTTTAAATAAGGATAATTTAAAAAAAAACAGTGGAAGGAAAACTGGATAACAAAGACCAAGAGAAGAATTTAGAACAATGGGTCACTGCAGACCTACAGTTAAGATAAGATTGTTCTTCCCGAAGAGGATGGTGAAGAAGGACAAGTTGTTAAAAGTGTAAACATTATTTTCAACATTTTATTGTTTTATCAATAAATCAGTGCCATATTCTGAAAGAGACTTTCTACTTATAAGCTCGCGACGAATAAACAAAACATTCGGGATCGTGATTATTTTTTCGAGAGAAATCTCGATTTTTGTGAGTGACTTTTGTTTTCTGAGGACCATTCAGTTCAGGTTGTGTGCTATTTTATCTACGAGTCGGGACAGATTTATCTAGAAATTATCTGCCCGAGTTATTTCGAATTGATCGTGTGACATCGTGTAAGGGATGGACAATATTTTTCCATGCAACGTACACGTTTCCCTGGGAAGCATGTGTTGACGCAGCATCCGGAAGTGAAATTATTGTCGACTGAATTCTGAAAGCTTTCGTTTTCATTGTTCCAAAAAAACTTGTTTTTCAAACCTTGAGTGTTTTCTCCCCAATTTTTCGAGAGTTCAAATTTAAGATAAGTTCCCATTTTATCGGATATTGTATTTAATCTGATCGGAGAAGATTATAAACAACATAAGCTTACGTAAGACTGATTTTTCGCGCCAAAAATCGTGCCAAAGTGTGAAAGTACAACGCAACCAGTATTTTAAGAGTAGGATTTTTATTGTTATTGTTATTATTGCATTATTGTACTATATTGAGTATTCTCTTTTCCGCGAGTGTATATTAGAGAAAGATTTTAATACTGGGGGTTTAAATATTTGTAATCTAGTTATATAAAAAAAGGATTTCAAAATGTTCCTGGGAAGCTTAGGATATTCTGGATATTCCAGTCCAAATCAAAACACTCTTCCGACATCTCCAACGAGGACGAGCGTCTGGGGTGGTTCTTTAAGCCCATTCAGAAAGTAAGTGGTTGAATTGTATAGAAAATTTAAGAGGTGATTTTTGTACCTAGAAATGCCTTTCATGTCATAATAAATTTTCGGGACTAGTGAGAGCACCAGTTTATGCAGTAGATTCCAAGATTGCAAATGGGATTACAAAATATTGCATAAGTTTGCAAAAGATTCCCTTGCTTATAGAACATTGAGTATAGAAAATCATTACATAGAAAAAAAAAATTATAGGACAATAAACATCAGAATAAATTTTTAAGTACATTGCAATTTTTGAAATATTTAAAATCATGAGAAAATTTTTAAATCTTCCATAATCTTTTAATTAAATTGAGACCCTGTAAATCTTAATCTTCTCTCCTTAAATGGTTGAAATCCGTAGAAATCCTTTGAAATAAAATTGAATTTATTCCGTATAGTATAAATCACTTTAAAACTTACCTTGAATAGCAATTAAATGAAGCTTGTTAATTAAAATTCGTTTTAAAAAAACTTTCAAATCCTGAGAAAACTTTTCATTTATTTTCTCAAATTCGTTAGAAATTTCTTGATATCTTTAAGAGACGTAAAAGTCATATAGAATCATTTTAAATGTTTCGTAATTACTTGCAATCCGTGGAAATATTTGTAATACCCATGAAATCTTCTAAAATTTGTAGAAATATTAAGAAATCTCAGAAAATCTTTTTAAACGCCTGGAAATCCGTAGAAATATCTCGGAATTTGTTTAAAATCTTTCGAATCTCTTAAAACTTGCTGATGTTTTCGGAAATTTTCATGAAGTTTTTGAACACCCTCAAAAATGTGAAATTGTCTTGAAAAACTGCAACCGTGGAAGTCTCTTGAAATTTGAAAGAATCTACATACTATTATATTTTTGGTTTATAATTCATCTTGTTTGGTTAAAAATTTAACAATTTTGTTAAAAAGTCATCCTTTTTTATTGACATTTCAACTATTTTGGTAACTTTTTTAATGGAAAATGCCTATTTCTAGGTTGATAATTCCACTATTTCTTTCAAAATGTAACCATTTTCGTGAAAACTTAATAATTTTGTTGATAATTGTATAATTTTTTTGTATTCATCCTTTTGGGTGGAAAATTTGCCTTTTTGGGTTAAAAAAATCAGTAGGAAATTCATCTTTTTTTCGTGAAAAATTCGCAACAATTTAATTTTTTTGTTGTATTTTTGGTTCTTTTTTTAAAACTCGGTTCTTTTGTTTGTTTAAAGTGATTATTTTTAACTAAAAATTCAACTTTTTGGATCAAAAGTTATGTATATTTTTCTTTAAATTCGGAATTTGTTAGAAAATTAATCTTTTATAGTTAAAAATGCATGTATTTTGTTGAAAATTCTTCTTTTGGTAGAATATCAAT
>JAWWLR010000166.1:2507308-2517549 GCA_035041075.1 Acraspis erinacei | reverse complement strand
CTTTTTCCTCAAAGAGGAAAAAGATGCATCTTTGTGAGGGTTCATTGCTCTTTTGCAGAGGATTAATTTCTGTGAAAATTCCAACTTTTATCCTTAATTTCGTATTTATTTAGTCTGTAAATCTTCTTGAAACGTTTTGCATGATTTTTTTTTTTTTTTGTAAACATTCGTTTAATCGCGTGAAAGCCACAGCATCGTGGTCCATATAACAGGTTCCCCTTGTTACGTATTGATTATTCTTGCAGGCTACCATCTTGGCGGATGACGTCAACAACATCAGTTAAAACGTCACAAAAAGGCGTTACATAAAAAATTTGTTTTTATTAAGACAAAAAGTTATTTTGAAAGCAAGCATTTTTATAATAGGGTTTTAATAAATTGACTATTCAGCATTGTTTATAGAACCAAGTGTCCCTTTAGTAACTTTTCTTTCGATAAATTTGAGAGATTTTATATTATTTTTAAAAATTCCAAGGAATTTTCAAGAGCTTTAAAAGGTTTTCAGCGATCAAAATATTCCAAAGGATTTTAAAGATTATAGAGTATTTCAAAAACTTCCAATGAATTTTTAAGACCGTTAAAAAGTTTCAAGGAATTTCAAAATATTTCAAACGATTTGAAATATTTTTAAGTTAAAATTTTTTTAATTTATATAAATTTTATTTTATTTGTATAGGTTTGGATATAATTTTGGTAATTAAAAAGATTGCAAGTAATTTTCAACTGATTAAAAAAGTTCCAAGGGACTTAAGTACTGATTTCAAAGGCTTCAAATATTTCAGTGTATTTTGAAAGAGTCCGAAGAATTTTCAATATATTTGGGTAATTTAATGGCATTTCAAAGGATTCGAAATCTTTTAGGGCATTTTAAAAGATTCCAAGTCATTTTTAAGAGCTTTGAAAATTTTAAAGGAATTTAAAAATATTTCAAAGAATCTGAAATATTTTAGGGCATCTTAAAAGATTCCAAGTCATTTTTAATAAATTTCAATAATTTGAAGTGATACCAAAAATTTAAAAATATTTTAAGGACTTTTATAAGATTTCAAGGAACTTTAATTGTTTGCAACATTTGAAATAATAATTTTAGTTTTTAAAAAGATTTTGAAACATTTTAGGGTATTTTAAAAGGTTCCAAGAAATTTTCAATTAATCAAAAAAGTTTTAAAAGATTTGGAAATATTTCAAACGATTTGAAATATTGTAGTGTATTTTCTAAAAACTTCAAATAATTTCAAGAGTTTCCAAAAGTTCCAAGGAGTTTCAAAAGATTCGAAAGGTTTTGAACTGTTTTAGGGAATTTTAGAAGATTCTAGAGAGTTTTTAATTGATTTAAATCAATTTAAAGGTTTTTAAATATTTAAAGATATTTTAAGAGTTTATAAGGAATTTTCAAGAGCCTAAAAATGTTTCAAGGAATTTGGAAAGATATTATAAGATTTTAAATACTTTGTGGAATATTAAAAGATTCCGATGAATTTTTAATTGATTTCAATAATTTGGAGGGATTTGGAAGGATTTGAAATGTTTTGGGTTATTTTGGAAGATTTCAAGGCATTTTTAAAATACATATTTTTTTAATTTCATGGGGTTGTAAAAATCTTATAGAATTTTGGAAGATATGGAGTGATTTAAACGGATCTATAAGGTTTCAAGATATTAAAAAAATGCCAGGGGAATTAAATTTTAAAGGGAATAAAAAAGTTAGTGGAATTGGGAATTCCCTATTTAATTAATAGAACCCAATAAGAAAGTCTAACTACTTTTGTTTGCAAGTTAATCCTTTTTATATTTGAAAAACCTGCTATTTTAGTTTTGATTCATATCTTTTGGTTAAAAATTCTACGGTTTGATTAAAAATTAAGTTGTTGTATATTTAGCTCTTAAGGCATGTATTTTAATAAATCATCAAGCATTTCAGCAAATATCGTCAGATTTAATAACATTTTAATGGATTGCAGAGAATTTATTTACAAGAAGTGTGGGAGTTCTTCTGACTTCAAAGATTTTAATATATTTTCTGATATTTTTTTGAATTTGGTTTAGTGTTTATTTAATTCTTTTTTAAAACTTCTTTTAAAGTCACTTTAAATTCGTAGGTATTTCATTGAATTCAATTACTTATTTTATATTTTTAAATGCTATTCAATTCATTTGAATTTTTTAAGAATTTACATAGTTTTTTTGCATCTCATCAAATTCTTCCTAATTTACTTCAATTTTACTGAATTCAATGGAATTTTGTGGATTTATTCCATTTATTCTAATTCATTTCAATTCGTTTGAATTTAATTTAAGTTTTTTTGAAGTTTCATGAATTTCTTTTGAATTCTTTAAAATTCATCTGGAATTATAATAAATGTCATCTAATTCATGAGACACTTTTTGGGTTAGAAATTAGTCACTTTCGGTCATTTTTTAGGATTTTTGTATTACACTTTTTCAATTAAATTAGGCTGCAACAGCCCTGAGAATAATAAATAAAAAAATTGTTTAATACTGTAATATAATACTCTAATATGTTGAAAGTGAAAGTTTTTCTTCCGATAATAGGATCGTCTTCGTTCATGCTTTTAGAATTATTTTAGTGCTATTAAAAAAATACTAGATTGTTGAAAGCCTTCTATCTTCAGAAGTGGTTAGAAATGCGTTTTAAGAAGTTGAAGTAAACAAAAGAAAAAGTGATTCAGACGATGATTTGTCCTGTTTATCACCCCGGCGGATTTCGGATAGACGTGACATAATCTCATCAGCAGCGTAAGCTTCTTCTATTTTCAAACTTCTGCGAATTTGTTAAATTTGATTAATAGTAGTCCTCAGAATAGATTAAATACCACTAAAATTAAGGCTAATGTTAATCTTTCCTTTTTAAAATTTATTTAAATCATTTTTAAACTATATATTTTTTATAATGCAATATAAGTTGCAAAGGACTATTTTGCAGATGAAAAGCCGAGTTAACTCTTAACTTTAGTAACCAATTGAAGACCTCTCTTGTCAATCTAATCAAATTCGTCAAATTGAATAGAAAGTGTTTAGGATTTATTTAAATTTATGTCTTCTAAAAATTGGTTTCTCCATAACTTGAAATCAATTCCTATTTTAGACTTTTGTAATTTAAGTTTAAAATAATTAAAAAAGAAAATTGCTATTGTTAAATTAATAAATCAAATTTGCAGAAAATTGTTATCAACATTCGAGTCCACTCTCTGGGTAATCGGATTAATTTAACAATTTTTTTCACCAATTAAAGAATGACGGAAATTTAAGCTGAAGGGCAAAATAATTGAGATTCATATTTTTGGACGTCGTTTGATTTCTTACTCGCCCACGCAATAATTTCGAG
Organism: Acraspis erinacei; assembly: GCA_035041075.1. Lineage (NCBI taxonomy): Eukaryota > Metazoa > Arthropoda > Insecta > Hymenoptera > Cynipidae > Acraspis > Acraspis erinacei. Next base: position 2,514,203 of record JAWWLR010000166.1, on the reverse strand, counting down.
TCTTTCACGGGTCAGATACCTTTTGAGATGTAACTTGATATTCTCGTGTCTCCTGAATTATTTCACTTAGGTCGATTATGCTCTTATCCAATGAAAGTACACTCTGTTGTATTGATTTACTCGCTAGCATAATTTAAGACATCCTTCGTCCAGACGTTTGATTTATGAGACTCTTAAATGTCTATCTAAAGCTTATGCGATTAAGTCAGTCAGAAAAAAGATGTTTTCAAACAAAGAAAAATATGCGTTTAAGATCGAAATTAAATCTGCTTTCTAAATAATTTGATGCGCCAAAATCAGAACATGAAGAAATATTCACCAATCAAAATTATATTTACAAACTACATACTTTCTTTTCCGCCTGGTTAGAGAAAATAGCTAAAAAAAGAGGTAGTTTATAAATCTAATTTTGATTTGTGCATTGATTTCATGTTCTGATTTCAGTGCATCAAATTATTGATACGAGAGCCGATTTCATTTCGATCTTTGAATTAATTTTTTAAATTGAGAAACTAAACTAAAGATTCGTTCTAATCTGGAGGGTTTGTTTATTATTATTTTTAGAGTTCTTTTAATTGCGACCTAACAATTTTTACTGCAATTCGTCGAAGGAAATCTATTTTTATTTAAATATTGTACAAAGGATATTTTTCAATATTAGCAATTTAAGATATGTATGATCTAAACTAAATAGTTCTTGTTTTATTTAGAAAATATAATAATCTGAAGATAGGTTAAAAGTTAATGGTTTTTAAATGGAAGATCTGCTATTTTATTTTTGATTCTGAATTTATATCTTTTGGTTAAAAGTTGAGCTGCTTTGTTAACAATTAATTTTAAAATACTTAAATAATCTGTTTTCATTGAGTATTATACTATTATGTTAAAAAAGTGTCTTTTTTAGTTGAATGCAACTGTTTTTGAAATAAAATAAACCTATTTTTTGGTTCAAATATCAACTACTAAATTTTTCGTCAAGAATCTATCATTTTTTGTTGAAAATTAATTATTTTTTAATAAAGATTCATCTCTATGTGAACTGATAATTTAACTATTTTAGTTAAAAGTTCATTGCATTACTTTGGTTGAAAATTTAACTTCTTTGTTAGCAGATAACTATTTTATTAAAAATGATTTTTTAATTTTATTTGAAGATTCTTAATTACTGTTTAAAACTAGTTTTATTGGTTGTTGATTCAACTGTTTTCTTGAAAATTCGTTTTTTTTTGTTGTTTACTAATTTTCTAAAATGAAAATTTAATTATTCAATCTCTCGATAATTTGATGCCAATGTTATTGTCTACATGGTATAGGTTTGGAAAAAGACCATTTTTGGGTCGAAAAATGTCTTCTGGGTTTAAAATTAATCTTTTTGGTTGAAACTTTATTTATTTAGCTGAAAATTCATATATTTTGTTTAACAATTCGTATTTTTTTATAAGAAATATTTCCCTTGGTAGAAAATTTATCTTTTTTGTTGAAAATTGAACTATTTCTTTAAAAATTCATTTATATATTTCGACTTGATATCTTGAGAATTGCAAGCTTTTAATAATTAGTAATTCAATATTTCATCTAAGAGAATTTTATTTGAAAGAATTTATTTCTTTATTTTCCTGAAAAATCATCCAGTTACCACTTTTTTTTATAGAATTGTAATAAAGTTTTTACATGGATTTTAGAAAATATATTTTTTAAATATTGCATACAATTCTAAAAAAAATGAGTACATTAAAAAATTTTGAATACTTTTAAGAAAAAAAATATAAAAAAACATCCGAATCCCTATTCAAATAACTATGTGACCTTGAAATGTCACATCCTGCAAAAGGCTGAACCAGTCAGAACAATGGTGTGCCGTGGCTCCATTGACTAACGAAGTATTCAGCGGACAGCTGGCGAAAAAATTTATGGCCATCCACATGTCGACTTCTGGCACATTTGCAATGCCACGCTTTACAAATCCCGGTTTTAGTGAAATTCTAAGAATCGGAACACCTTCTTGGGCCCTTGTTTATACTGTTCAAACACGTTTTAAATAATAAACTGTTGTAATGAAAGTTCTGCTAAATTCAAATCGTTTTCGTGAAAATTTTTAATATTTTGTTGAGACTTCTTTCTGGTTTTGCTTGAAATTTATTTTTTACTGATAATTCAACAATCAGATTGAAAATCCATGTCTATTTTTTAAATGCGTCTTTTTTGTAGAATATTATTATTTTTACTCGTAAATTTATTTGTTTGGTTAAAAATGCAACGGGTAAAAATGATGTAAAAATAGAGGAAGTTGTGGAAACATGTATTCTGAAAATCCTTTCAGTAGACAAAAATGTTAATTTATTGCTTTTCAAACTGAATGACTTACACTTTTACTTTCTTTTATAAATAAAATATAGACTTTTATTATTAATTTGTATACAAAAAGTAATTTTCAATTATTCAATTTGAATTTTTATTGATAGAACAGTTAGCGCAATCTAGCACTAATAAAGCTGATGTTTTCTTCCGAGCTTTCCATACTGGCCCAAACAGATACATCATCTTCATGCAAAGAATTTAAAAAGTATACTGTTTAAACATTTAAAAAATATTCAAACCCGTTTTTTAAAAAAACTTCCCTCAAGTAATTATATTCAATTTGTGAGTGCTCTTTTAATTTCAGTAGGGACAAAATTTATTTGAAGATGTGCAACAGTGCCATTGCATTGAAAATACAAAATGTTGTTATTTGAAGCCATGTGTCAAGAACTTCCAGCGTGTAAAAGGTTGATGGAAGTCGTTCGCTTGTAGTTCGGACGCAATTACAATGCTATTTTTATGCAGGATCTTCTTTCATTCTAAGGGCTAAGAGCGCGTGATGTTTGATCTTGTGCTGTCTGAATGTTTCTTCTTTTAAAAATAAAATTTTGAAAATATATTATCTCGTAAAATATTAATATCTTCATCTTTCCCTCCTCGCAATTCACGCCAGGAGAAAAACTGGTTCAAATATTTCATTCAGTTGATTGAATGTATATTTCCTATGACCATGGTTGATTGAGTTGCAAGTTCATATTTCCTCTCGTGTTACCCTTTCTCTCTGTGATCTCAAAACATTTTTATACTAATTTTCGATTAAAGAAAAATCTTTAAAATATAGGGAACGTTTGGAAAAGTTAACAATTTATTCATAAGGGGTCAAATTAAAAACGTTTTAAAGGCACTTCAAAGTAAATTCTTGAGCTTTGATTAAAAAATTAGATGCAACAATCTCTGAACAAACATTAATCTAAATATTTATCATTCAAGGTCGAAAACGAACAAAAAATTCAAAAAAAATTGTAAAATCTTATATAGTTTCTTTCAAAGTATTAGAACTACATACAATAAAATACGGCGATATAAAAAAATACAAAAAAAAAGAACACAATTCATCTAAATAATACAGTCGTGTATTAATTTCGTGTAATTTTTGTAATAATTGATTGTAATTAATTGTGTTCCTGTGAAAATAGTTATACTTTTTGGTATTTATTTGTAAAAAAATGTCCACCAGGAATTTAAAAAAAAAGAGTACACTTTTTTTAAGATTTAGCGAAATTTTGGATAAGAAATAAAAATTTCCTGATTAGGCTTTTTAAGCGTCGAAAATGGTGATTATGTATTTTCTGGAGTCTACTTGTGATTTAAAATCTCTACTTTTTTAGTGTTTCATATTTTTTTTCGATTTTTCTCAAGAGGGGTGAGACAATGAAAAATAAAAGTTCAAAAATATTTATTTCATAGAGATCTATGACAATCAAATTTTTTGCGTGATATTTTGAATTTTGATGTATAAATAACGATTGAACAATATTATCACAGAAAAAACTGGGGGCTCAGTAGTTTTGCGGCTCAAGTAAAAATTGGCATAATTCATAATTTAGGCTCTAAAGGAACGCTTATTAGAGTTGTTTTTTAGTTCATTGATATCCGATAGATGGCCATCGGCAGATGCCGAAGTTTTTAACTGCGCTTATTCCGAAAAGCGCGGGCCTATTTGAAATCAATAAATACTATGAATAGTCATAAAGATAAATATTAAAAGACTTTTTTTTATTCTTTTTTAAACAAATTAAATTATAAAAATACCTAGATTTTCAAGACATTTATTATTGACCTACTAATGTAAGTTCATATTATGTCATTTTAAATAGTCCCGCTCTTTTTGGTACATGCGCAGTGGAAAGCATAGGATTTTCAACATAATCTTAAAAACTGTTCCATTTCATGTAAGATATCTTCCTTTCAAGAATGTCTGATATCTATGATTTTAATTCCTTCATTAAATTTTTCCCAGGGCAATATTATTGAATTCGAATTAGAATGAAAAATGTGCATCATTAACTTGTAAAATCTTTGAAGTGAGTCAAGGCAGAAGTGATAAAAAGGCTCTATTAGAACAATTTTAATCCCATACTTTGGGTTCATTTACAAACCGTTGATCATTTTGGGTTCCTTTTCAGCAAGAGAGGATCCTTTTTGTTGCAGCTCCTTTGGAAGCAAAAATTTGTTCTATTAGAAACACCATTTTTTTCTTGGATTAATTTGGAAGGACTGAAAATTAAAATAATTATAATTTTAAAAGAGAGAGAAGGAATTTTAATATTTAATTTTTTCCGAATTGGAAGAGGAACTGTTTTTTCTTTTACATTTTTATTGAGTGTTTCATGAATTTTATGAATTTGAAGAAGGCAAATTTTTTTATTTTGAACATGTATATTGCGAGTTTTAAGAGAGGAAACTTTGGTTTTAAATTTTTTTCTAAATTACAAGAAGCCCTTTTTTCGTTTTTCATTTTCTGAATCGAAAGAGTAACATTTTTTTAAAAAGAGTTTTATGGAGTTGGAAGGGTAGAAATTTTTTTTATTGTGTTTTTCCGTATGTGAAGGGAGATATTTTATAAATTGGAAGAGGGACATGTTTTATTTTGAACATTTTTATTAAGGTTTGCTTGAAAATTCATGTTTCCAGTTGAAAATTTAACTATTAGGTTGAAAATTTGTTGAAAAATTAAAATGTTCGGTTGGAAATTGATTTATTTCGTTAAAAATTCATCTTTTTGGTAGAAAATTATTTTTCTTGGCTTCAGCTTTATCTCTCTTTGGTTGAAACTTTATCCCTTCGGTTAAGATTTCATTTACTTATTTGGAAAATTTATCTTTTAACTGAAAATTTAACCCCTCCATTTTTGTCCATAATTAATCTTTTTCGATAGAAATTTAATCTTCTTGGTTAAAAAATCATTTTTTTGGAACATTTATTTTTTACTCTCTTTTTTATTCTTTTTTTGTTAAGTTTTTGGTTAAAAGTTAATTGATTTGATTCAAGTAATTTTGAACTTTTATGTTCACCTTGAGCATCTTTAAGGGCATGTGACTGTCTGTCACGTGACCAATTATCACATGTTATAATATTTGGCTACTTTATAATTAGAAAAATGATTATATTCTGCTGAAAAATTGGGAAATGGTTCAAAATATACAAGGTCACACCTGTCTGGTCCATCTGAGTTCTTATTTGCTTTAAATAATGCCATTTTATTAATTCTATTTCAGCTAGGGCTTTGAAGCCCTGTTCTCAGTTACATTCTAAATTAAAAATGATTTAAATTCAACTATTTAAACAAACTAAAAACTCAAATGGGCTAGAGGACCGTGTCCTCATATATTTGGAATCATTTCGAAATTTTATTTCACTTTCCTGATGATACAAATTAATCGAGATGTTCGAACGCATTCCGAATAAATCGCGAAGGTATTGTGAACGTTCACCGGGATTCTGGCAGCATCTGTTGCTGTTTGATTCTATTTTGGTTAGCAAACTCTACCAACCGAAGGTACACACTACACACCGTCACAGAAGATCGCTAGTGCTAGCAAATTTCTTTTTCCCCGTTTTGCATCATCCTAAATAAACCCCCGTAAAGATTCTCAGAAGTCTGCATTCGGTTAAGCTAGACCTAACCACGGTTAATCGCTCATGATTTGCTCATGTCAGGTAATACGGGGAAGCGACAAATTTTCACCAAAGATCTAGGCATTTTCATCTTGGAAATCTATCTTTACTTCTAAAAGGGCTGCACATCAACTTATTTTTAGGCTTTTTTTTGCATTTTAATTATCCCATTAAATTGTCTGCTAGGGGTGGTCCAAATTTGCACCTGTGAAAATTCGACTTTCGCTTTTGGGGATCGCCCCCCCCCCCCTCCAATTTCTCATTCATTTCCCCGGAAAAAATTTCATTTATTTCCAATTGGTAAAAATTAACACGTGCTGCCGGGCTATTCAAATTAACACGGGGTTTTGAATAAGAAAGCTCGATTTTAGAAAAAAAGGAAAAATACAAGTACTTGTTGGTATTAAGTTTTTGTAAATTAAAGTTTGGTTACCGTTTAAGGAATGCTCACGAAATAATTTCCACCCAATACATTTTTATTTTAACCCACCAATCGCCTTTTATAGTGCCCGGGAAATGCCCCAAAAAATGCAAAATAGCAGTTTTATTTAAAATTCATGCTAAAGATGTTATTTTTTGGGATTTTTTCAACATATTTTTTGTCGATAAGCGACAACTTTCAAAGAATTTTATAACTAATTTTGAATTCTTTAAACAATTATTATTTGATTAAACAATTTTTTCCCTATAAATCTTGAAAAATTACTAGTTTCTGGAATCAATAACGTAGGAAAGGAATGCCAATAGTGATACTTTGTGTGAAAAATTTTTGGATTTTTCGAAATACTGAAATTTTCAGGTTTTCTTTCTAACGGTTAGGTTTTTGGAATTTTTCTTTTCTACAAAAAACTATGAATACTTCGAAACGCCTAGCACAACCTTTCATTTTGCGTTTGTAAAAAGTTCGAAAGTCGAATTT
>JAWWLR010000166.1:2487900-2507230 GCA_035041075.1 Acraspis erinacei | reverse complement strand
AGAAAATTACTCTTGGAAATTTTATGTTTTTGGTTGAAAATTCAACTATTTCAGTTAAAGATTCAGCCTTTTAGTTGAAAAGTCTTTTTGTTAAATTATATTGCTTTAAAAGAATTATATTTTTTGGTGAAACATTTACAATTTTAAGTAATAAATTCAGCATTGGTTGCAAATTTAGCTAATTTGTTGAAAATTCGAAAAAAGAACGAATTTTCAACCAATTATTTAAATTTTCAACTAATGCTGAATTTAAAATTCTTAATGTTTAACCAAACAATATAATTTAAAAAATCGAAATTTCAAAAGATTTCAATAAGTTTCAATGATATAAAAAATTTACAAAGCAGTTCAAAGGATTTCTGAACATTTTAAGAGAACAGATTACAATGGGTTTTAGATGATTTTAACTAGTTGCAGAAATTTAGAAGGATTTAGAAGATTTTGTAGTAATTTTACAAGATTCCAAGAAATTTGAAGAGATTAAAAAAATGTAGGGCACTTAGTGAATTTCAAAGAATTTCTGAAAAACTGTTCTGCAGTTTCATCTAATTTCATAGCTTTAAAATGTTTGGTTGCCATTTTAAGAGATATTACAAATTTCAAGATAATTTAAGGAATTAAAAAAAAAGTTAGGACTATAGAAAATTTCAAGAGATTTAAAAATTTCTAAGGAATTTCAAGTGATTGCTGAAGTAGTAAAAGATTTAATATTTCAAAAATTACACAACGAAATTTATTTACTATGGTTCTAAATTTATGCCACTATTAACTCTATTTTTGATCTCTGAAGTGAGTCAGAACCCTGTAATAAATTATTTCATATTGACTTCGAAAAATGTTCTCAAATGTCTCTTCATCGGATTATTTTGATAAAATTGTACAAAATATTTTATAAAAGTTTGGATATTTAATTGTTCTATAGAAATTTCAGATTTTCTTTAACTTTTTTTAAATGAATTTATCAACAAACGAAATAAAATAAAATTGATTAGTGGCCAATCCTAAAAAGGCTGCACTTTAAGTTAATATTCGGTTTTTCCAGATTTTAATTTTCCTATTAAAATATCCAAATTTAGTCTAAATTCTTTTCTTTTTCCCAATAAATCTCTGCCACGTGTCGCGAATCTATTTTAATATTGGCTTTTATCCCAAATCAGCGAACGCTTTCGATTTTCAAATACTTTTCGACTCAAGGAAATATACTTCTCGCTGAAAGTCTTCCAAAAGTGGTCTCGATTCAAAATGTCGAAATCAATTACTTTAATTTCTACTCTATTCCTTTTTTTTTAAAGATTTTTTTATTTACCAAGAATCAAACAAAAATTTGAATTTGTGATACGATTTTTAATAAAAACAAATAGAAGGAAGTCTTAAAAATTGTTTGTAAAGGTATCGTAGGCCGGTATATTTAGCTGTCCCTGGAGTCCCCTATTTTCAAGATTTAGTCTCCACAATGCTCTATTTTCAGTCAATAGAATACATTTAAAAAAATTTTAATATGCAATCGAGGCATCTAAACCTTGTATTCTTTCTGCGTAAAAAATATCTTGGAATTACTTCTTTTATAATTCCTTAGGACCTTCAAGATCCTTTCGGATCCATGATTTTCTCTTGAGTCTAAAAAAAAAATAATAATTTACATTAGTTTGCCGGGAAGTCTAACTGTTTTTGTATTAAAATTGACTGTTACATGTTAAGTAGAATAAAAGTATCTTTTTTTAAAAGACACAAAGTGAGTGTAAGTTTCCACATTAATTATCATAATTGGATAATTTCAAATTGAAAGCCATCATAATTAGAAAAAAAATTCAGATTGATTTTTTCAAAATTTTTTATTAAAATTCATATTGAGTTCGAATGTTTTGACAAATTTAATCTCGAGGCGGCCAAAACTTAATAATTTGAAATCGAAAGCATTTTAATTAAACAATTTTGAGTTTGCGAAAATCAACGAAAGCTGAAAGGTTTTCTAACAGTAGAAAAGCTCCAAATTTATTATGGAACAGAACCTCCCTCTTATTATATTTTTAGAATATTTGTTGACACTTTTTTTGTGTTTGTTTGAGCTTTTTCTTTAATGATTCCTCTTGTTTATATGAATGAATTTAGTAGTTTCGATTGTCTATATCAATTATCATTCAACGCTAATAAAGATACCAATCTCCCCTCATGTGTGCCAGATGTCCTGCATTTAAAATTTAAGTAGGTATAGATTACGTGAGTATCCTAGTAATCAGAATGCTTTGATTACCAAGTGCTTAATAAATAATCGCCAGATGGTCAGTTGATCGGAAGATATAAATCTATAAAATGAGTTTGTGCGACAAAATAAAATAGCACTCAAAATTCAGATTAATAACAACTCTATATTCAGTACAGATAACATACAAAAATAACAACATTAACAATAAGCTTTTTCCTTTAGAATCAATCAAGTATTTTTTCTTCTTCAATAATGATGGTGAATACCGTTACTGTTATGCACAACAGGATGGAAACCATATTTGTCCACATGATATTTCACAGTTCGAATGTTACCGCCAGGCTCATGAACGGTGTATTCTCCATGTACCGTGTCACCTAAAAAAAGAATTTTTAAAACACTTTTTTCCCAAAATCCTAATCTTTCTTTAAGGTTTCATACTAATTCATTCATTTCTAGATCATATGGATTTTAAAAATGAATATTGATGACTAAGAACTAACCATCATGGTGTTCCTTATGGCCATGGTAATCTTTGGTATGGTGGTCCTCTACACCATAGGAAAATTTATAATGGGGTTCTGCGACATAATCGTGATGATGATGTCCGTGTTTATCCACCCAAGTCACTTTTTGATGATGTCCATGGACAGGACCATGAAAATGTTGATAAGAATAGGCCTTATGGTGACCAGGGTGTCCCAAACTATTTCCCGCGAATGAGGCGAGTAATAGCGTTAACGGAAGGGCCTGCAAACAATTTTTCAAACAATTTTCGCAAATTTCTCTTCGTTGTGATGAATTTCCAAAAACTGGGGAAAATATTTTTTCCCTACGCACCGCTCATTCCCCTTCTAAAAGAATTCCTATTTTTTCTCCTGTTTCCTCGAAACATTCCCTTGCCGTTTTTTCCTCAAATTCAAACTGAATTAATAGAACTCAATAAGAAAATTCAATTACTTTGTATTCAAAGTTAATTCTCTTTGGTTAAAAAGTCTACTATTATATTTTTGATTGTGAATTCATCTCTGCTGGTTAAAATTATATTTGGTTAAAACAAAAAATTTGTAAAGAGCATCTTTTTTGCTTGTAAATTCAACTACTTGGTTGACAGTTCAAGAACTTTTTAAAAAAATTATTTTATTGCTTGAAAATTTAAGTGTGTCATTTTTTATATATAAACAAAAAATTTATAGTTGAAAATTCTTGTATTTTGTTAGAAATTGATATTTTTTATACAAAATTCATCTTATTGGTTGGAAATTAAACTAATGGATTGAACGTTGAACTAATTTGTTCAAAAATCATTTTTTTGTTACAGATTCATAATTTTAGTCAAAAGATCAGCATCCAATTTTTTGTTGAAAATTTATTTTTAAGTGAAAATTTAACTACATATAAATGTTGTAGATTGAACATTTTAGTTGAAAATTGATCTCTTTGGCTTTGAGTAATATTTTTTTAAGGGAAAATTGAACTAATGAGATAAAAGTTTAACTACATTGTTAAAAAATTATTTGGTAAATCAATTTTTTTAACAAAACATGATTACCATTTTTTGTTGAAAATAGATTCTTTTTTAGTTGAACATTTGTATTTTTTCTGTGGAAAAATAATTTTGATTGGATATTCTTTATTTTTTTATGAAAAATGTAAATGTTTGATTGAAAATGGACTTTTTTTTTAATTCAACAGTCTAAACAAATTTTTCTTTAGGCTTGAAAGCTCAACAGTGTGGATAAACTTCTTTTCTTTTACTTTCTTGAATCAAAAATATTTATTTGTAGAAAATGTAATTATTTTGTGTTCTTGGCATGAAATATCTACTATCACATTTTTCTTTGGCAATTCATCTTTTTGTTAAAAATGCAATTATTGTTCTTGAAAATTCACTGTTTTTTTAGAACATTCTTTTGTCTGGCTTTAAAATTTAACTGTTTAATTCAAAATGCAACTGTTTTCAGTCGAAGTTTAATTTTTTTAATTAGAAATTCGACTATTCGGTTATAAAATTCATCTTTGTAGGTTGAACATTAAATAATTGTATGGCAAGTTCGTCTCTTTTTCTTTAAATACCAACTATTTCTTTGCAAATACAATTGTTTGGCTTTAATTTAATTTGTTGTGGTTAAAAATTCAACTATGTATTTAATTCACAATTTATTTTTGCGCCTTTTTGGTCTAAAATTAAAATGCTTTGTTTTAAAATTCGTATACTATTAAATTGAAAATTCCTGTTCAATGGTAAATAAGTTATCTTTTTGGGTAGAAAATTCATAGTTCTTGGTTGAAGATTAATATTTTTTTGGTGAACATTGAATTGCTCTGTTGAATATTCATCAATTTCGACAGAAAATTTGTCCTTCTAGATTGCAAAAGTTTTTTTTTTAAGTTTATGTATCTTCTAAAAAATTCAACTATTTTTTTGGAAATCCAAATATGGTTTTGTTTTAAAATGTGAACTTTTTAGGTTGAAAATTGATTTTATATTAATTTTATTTTATTCTATTAGAAATTCGTCCTTTTGGATTGAAAGTTCACCTTTCATGGTAGAAAAGTCATCTCTTTTGGTTGAAATAAATGTTGTATAAATAAATTTAAATCTCGAATTGTTTTATTCCGTTTATGAAAGATTCTATATTAAATATCTTACAATTTTAATAATGGTACAATAATAATATACTGCTCTTTAAATATTATAGGGGTCAGTGAAAATGAAAAATTCGTTAGGGAAAAGTTAGGGAATTTTGAAAATAATTTTTTTCCGCAACCCTGATATATTGAAGAACAAAAATATAATCACATGTACAAAAATAATCTTTACTCACTACTTGAAACACGTACATCTCAAAACCGAGTTCGGGTACTGAACTCGGTGAACCCAGAGAGTTGATTGACTGATTATTTGGGAGCTCTATTCGATTTATATATCGGAAATATTGACAAACTTAGCTTCGAGATAAAAGTGGGGCCCCTTCTATCTTTCATTTTTAGTCCCTTGTCTCCTATAACTTGAATCTCATTGAAGAAGAAAATATTTTCTTATTCGTAAAATGTGTTCATTGGTGCAGAACAGTATGCGGCAGTGTGTGCTATTCGCGAGTGACAAAAGAGAATATAGAAAAAGCAAATTTGTAATCAAAGTAAGAGGTAAGCAGAGAATTATTACACGTGATCTAGCTCTCATTATGCAAAGTGCCAAAAAACCTTCTGCGATCTTTTAGATATGAAAAGTTATTTTGTTCATGCGTGATCTGTCCCATTTTTGTTCCCAATTTACCTGTAGATTTGGACATGCATACTTTTGATCCATAAAATATTCGTCAATATTTCGATTCTCTGATTTTTTACAGATTTTTCGCAAAATCCTAATGCTTAATTTTTAAAGAAAATCTCAAATTGTAAAAAATGGGCATTTTCTAAACACAAAAATAAAATTCGAAATTTACTGTTTGTTATGGCAAGGTTTAATTTAAAAAAAGAAAGTAGATTTTTGGAGATTTTGAAAATAAACATTTGAAGAATTTTGAAAAGTGTCAGGAGAATAAAGAAATGTTTTTAAGATTCTTTGGAAAATTTCAAATGTTTATTAATTTTTCTGACATTGAATTTTTTGAGAAAAGTGAAAAAGATTTCAAATGATTCCCTAAAACTTGGAAACAGAATGTAGAAGATTTTAAAGTAGAAATTTCCATTTTTGCAAGATTAAAAATTTATATTAAAAACTGGTATAAGTTGAAATACTCAGAAGTTTTGAAAAGATTGAAACTTGAAAACATTTATGAACATTTTAGAATTTTAAAAGGTTTTAATAGTACAAAAAAAGTTTCTCAAGATTACTAGGAAACTTCAAATGATTTTTTATTTTGAATATTTGGTTCTAAGTGAATATTTGAAAAGAATTTAATATATTCCAAAATATTTCAAAACTTGTCGAGAAATACTGAAATATTTTTTAAATCTTTTGCAGGATTAAAAAAAGTTAGGGAATATTAAATCAATTTGAAAGATATTTACAAGTTTTGAAAAAATTGCAAAAATAAGAAAAAGTCTGAAAAAACTTTTTAAAAATGTGAATAAAATGTAGATTTTTGAAGATTTCGAAATAAAACGTTGAAGGTTTTAAATGATTTTAAAAGGTTTTGACAAAATAAAAAAATGTCCGCAAGCTTCCTAGGAAAATTTTAAATTTTTTGTTATTTTGAACAATTAATTTTAGGAGAATATTTAAAAACACCATTTCAAGAGTTTCCAAAATAGCCGAAAAAGAATTAGCGAGATTTTAAAGCAATTTTTTAGTTTTACGGAGTTTAAAAAATGTAGGGAAAGTTTGAATCATTTTAAAAGATATTTAGAAGTATTGCAAAAATAATTAGAAATTAAAAAAGAATGTAAAACAAAATGCAGATTTTCGAAGATTCCAAAATGAAGTTTAGAAGATTTTTAGAAGGGTTTAAAATAATAACGAAATTTTATAAGATTCCTGGGGAAATTTTTTATTATTTTTAATTTAGAAAATATTTAAAGTGATTTCAAATCATTTCAAACGATTCCTACATTTGACAAAAAGAATGTGGAAGATAATCTTAGGCAATCTTTTTAATTTTGGAGAATTCTTTTTATTTATTTTTCAAAATTCATATTATTTTAGAGGCCGTGGTTGTATATACTGACATTTTAATAGCCGGGTTTTTACGGGAAACTTAAATACTGCCTATTTTAAAAGATATTTAGAAGGTTTGAAAGTTTAAAAAAGATTTTAAAATAATTGAAATTGGAAACAAAATGTAGTTTTTCTTTAAAATTTTTTGTAGAGATGTCAAAATAATTTGAAGCTTTGAAAGATTTAAAAAAATTAAAAAGTGATTTTTTTTAATTTCGGGAAAAAATTATAATCTTTTTAGGAATTATTAAAGATTGCTGGAGAATACAAATTTTTTAAAATTCCTGACATAAGAAAATATTCGAGATAGAAAATTCCGGAAATCATAAAATTACAGATAATTTAAAATTCAATAATTGGAAAATTTTGGACCAATAAAATTCCTCATAGTTTATAACGTTTCTAAATTTGAATACACCAAACTCTCGCTTTTAGTCACCCCGTCCTCGGCCTTCCTAGAACTGCTGTCTCACGCAGTTTCTCAGGCGAGCAGGGCGAGAGCGGTTGCGATAGTCGTTTCGGAAGGATCGCAGTGCGCGAGTACTGAGTCAAGTATATTGCGCAATAGCATGAATTCCAATTGGAAACGATTCAGGCGGCCCTGAATGTTTACGTTTCGATCCCGCAGAATTCAGTCCAAGGCTATTTGAAGGCAGCACTCGACACTGGACTGAAAGCGAGAGTTTGGTGTATTCCTAAATATAAACAATTAAAAAATAGTTTACATAGTAAATAATCAAATAAAGATATGTTAATTAAATAAAAGTTTTGTACTTTATTATTTAATATTTTTTAACTGTTCCGATTCGGGAATTTCCCTGTATTGGCAATTTTACAATGTCAGATATTTTATGATAGCAATTTTTTAAAAAGATTTTTCAAAATGCTAGCACGAATTTGAGTCAGTTTAAAAGGTAATTTTGGTATTTAAAAAGTTTTAAAGAGATTGCAACTATTTTAAAAATAGAAAATATTTCCAAAAAATTATCAAATATTTGTTTATTTCTTGCAAATTCGAAATTTTCCTGAAATTTGGTAGTCTTGTAAAATAAAAAAGATAGATCCAAATTATTCTTCGACTTTCGTAAAATCTTTAAAAATTATTTTGAATTTGATCAACATTTTTAGGAAAATTATATTTTTATAGAGTTAAAAATTATCTGATAATACTTTTCTAACATCTAATTTGAGCTAAAATATAAGTGTACAAACATTTTTAACAAATAAATAGTGATTTGAAATCTTTCTTGTTAAGTAAAAATTACTTTTAATGAATAGATATAAAAGTATAATAATTATAAAGATAAATGGATCGTTATTAATTTAAATAAAAAAAGTTTCAAAGCTACCTTTACTCTTTCCGGTTAAAGAACTGTACAATGTACATTTTAAAAGCGAAGAGAAAATTAACGAAAATGAGTCCGATGGAAAATTTTTTCAGAGCTTTCCCAATCAGGTGATAATTGTAAATTATTATTCTATTTTGTCAATTGCTTTCCCCTCTATTTATTTCGGCATTGACTTTTATATTTCCTGTCACCTCACATTGGCGACAGATTTTCTGATTACGTTGTATCAGGTGGTTCAACTGGCACCGCAAAAATCTTATTATCATTATTCACTGATCTAGCTCTTGAGACACTACAGTTTTACAAACTCCATCAAAAATTTATTCGATTCTTAACTGGCAATAACAGCAATTGTTAACTTTTTCAACTCTTAAATTATTCAGATTATAATGCGTCATTCTAAAATCTTTTACTTCGAACATTTTTACATTTTAGTTCTTTATTTCTAAGCGAATATTTTCAATTTAAAGAATTTTCCAAAGTAGTTAAACAATTAACAATAAAAAGCGTTTGAATCGGAAAATTTGATTTTATGGTAATCAACTGTAAATATAGACAGACATTTTTGAACTGTTCAATTTATAAAAATTTATAGTTTTGCATTTTAACGGCATTTAATTTTAAAAAAATGTTTAATTTAAACTGTTCAATTTTACACGTGTAAATTTCTGAGTGTTTAATTAAAAAATTACGAATGAAACCTTTTTTAAACTTCAATTTGAAAAATTTGAAATCAAAAAAAATTTGGAGTGCTTAATTTTCACTTTATGTTTGATTACTTGATATGGAAACGATATAATAATTAAGATTTCGAATTTTTATTTTCAATGACCGTGCAAATCACTTTAAATTTGAATCAGACAAAAGTGACTTTTCAAGTCAGTCAATTTGAATCATTGCTTATATCATCTATATTAAATGATCCAATCTGTGAAATTTGTAACTATAGAAATAGTAATTTTTATTGAAAAATAGAGTAGAGAAATTTTCAATGAATTACATTATTTTCTACAAGAAAAACAAATTTTGATCAAAATTTTTAAATTTTCAACTAAAGAGTAACTGTCAATAATTTTGTCAGTCTTTTTAATTGATCTAATCCGTAACGTTCGATTTTTTGACCTGTCAATTATCGTTAATTAATGTTATTTAATTAATTAATTTCCCAAAGAAAATCAACACTTTAAAAAAGGTTCAATTAAAAAAAAAATTTTTAGCTATTAACGGGTTAAACTTTTTACCAAAATATGCTGCTCAATCAACAGTTAAATTAAAAAAAACAACGAATTTAGATTGAAAAAAAGCTGAATCCACAAACAAACCAAGTTAATTTTCTACCAAAGCAGTTGAATTTGCAGTTAAAAAATTGATTCTTTCTACAAAGCAGTTGAATTTTAAAACCAAAAATATGAATTATCAAAAGAAAAGTTACATTTAAACCAAGAAGTTGAACTATCTACCAGAATAGTCGAATTTTAAACCAAATTCGTGAATTTTCAATCAAAATAGATGCGTTCTCAACAAGAAATATACTTAATATTATTTCAATCAACAGAAAATTTCATTAGAAATCAAACACAGTTGAATTCAACCAAAAAAGTCATCAACCAATAGTCATTATTTTCTACCCATAACTTACCCATAAACCACTTAAAAGAAGGTAATATAAGAAAAACACAAATTAAGTTCAAAGTAACAGAAATCAAAGTTCGAACTTCAGCAAAAATCGTGCCTAAGTTATGTTACAAGTTACTTTTTTTTTAATATTTCGAAAAGAGGAATTCTAGGCTCTAGAGAGTATACAGGTCTAGACTCCAGAGTCTGGATCTTGTAAAGCGACAAAAAAATTAACATACGTTTGATCTTCGATTTTGACTGATCCTAGAATCCTGAAATTCGATCACCAGCTGTTTGAGACAGTATCCGCCCGTATGTAAAGATACGTCTCAGTAAAGATTTCCGGCCCTAAAATTCGTTCAGCTGCTGCAGAACGTGCCTTTTATCTTCAGAAATCGAAGATTCCGGAAACGTTTTTGTTTTTAAATTAGTAAAAAAAATCGACTTATCAATAACTAGAGTTTTCCGAGGGATTCATTACCTACTCGTAATTTTTGGGTGGTATACTAGATTGCATGATATTGCAAAAGATTCCATGGATTATAGGAAATACATTTAAACAATCATTTTATGTATCTTTTTATGTATCCAAGATTTTAGCATTCTTTCTACACTTTCTTTCATATAATAATTTTCTATAATGATTTTTGTAGAATCGCAAAAAACTAGAAGAAATCCATTATAGGAAAATCATCACAGACCTATACTGAATTCCGTATAATTGCTCTATAACAAAGAAAAAATAACTATGTACTATTAATAGTTTTTTTTTCAAAGCAGATGTGCTATTTCTAATTTGAGTACTCGTTCATTATTTCATCAGTTTATTTTGATGGGCTGTCTTTTTACCTAGCTTCGTATTTTCGGTTTGCGATTTCAGACAAGTTTTTATTTTACAAAGGTTCCAGATTTTAGCCAATCCTTTTTTAAATTAAATTAAATTAAAAGTACAGTTCACACAAATTATATTTAATTTATTTAAATACATATAATTTAAAATTAAACTATCTCATATTCTCCCCTTTTTAGAGAATTCTTTTTGTTTTCTTGTTTTGAAGAAACCTCCCATTTTTCTCGTTTTTTCGCTTGAATAATGGAAACTGTGTTATTTAATAGAACCAGAAATAAAATCCAACGATTTTTGTTATAAGTCTTTTTTGTTGTTGTTGAAGATTCGTCTATTTTGGTAGGAGTTTGATATTTTTCTGTTAAAAAAGCAATTGTTCGGTTAAAGAATAATCTGTTTTGGTTAAGGAATTAACTGTTTTGTTGAAAAATTGGAATTTTTTGTTTGAATTCTACTGTTAAAAAAAATTGGATTCTTTTTTCTTTGAAATAAGAACTATTACATTTTTGTTTAAAAATACATCTTTTTTGGCTTAAAAAACTTTTTTGAAGGTTGAAATACTTTGTTTAAAATCTTCTTTTTTAAAATATTTTTTTAACTGAAACTTAAAAAAAATGTTTAGCTTTAAATTAATATTTGTAATAAAAAATTTTTGATTAAGTATTTGACTACTTTGGCGGAAGATTCAACTGTTGAAAGTGGAAATTTTTGAAAATTCGTCTCTTTTAGTAGAAAGTTGAAAATTCGTTTCTTAGTAGAAAATCTTTAAAAATTATCTTGTTTTTGATTTAAAATAAAAATATTTCTTGTTTAAATATCAACTATTATATTTTTCGCTTATAATTAATTTTTTTAGTTATACTATGTTAAAAAATAATTTTTTGTTTCTATGAATATTCGTCTCTTTGTTTAAAAATTGTAATATTTTGTTGAAAAATCAATTTTCGTGTTGAAAATTGATCTTTTTTGGTAGAAAGTTCATCATTTTTTATTAAAAATGCAACTGTTTGACTGAAGAATAATCTGTTTTGGTTGAGGATTCCACTATTTCGTTTTAAACTCTTTTTCTTTAGATTCATCTTTTTTCATTGAAAATTAACTTTCTTATTCAAAATTAACCCTTTCTGGTTTAAAAGTCAACTGTTTTTTAAAAAATTCGACTTCTTGGCTTGAAAACTTAACTTTATTTTGGAAAATTCCTTTGTTTTAGTAGAAAATTAATCTTCTTGGTACAAAATTCAACTATTTTGTGAAAAAGTAATCTTTGTTTAACGAAAATTTTATTAAAACGAATTTATTCTCCTATTATTCTCATATTTTCGTGAAAATTATCCTCTTTCCACTGTTTTGAGATCATTTTGGGCTGTGAAGTCTGTATCTACTGTTTTTATTTTATTTGTTTTTTATTGTAGGATTGAATTACGAATTTTGGCATGGAAAGTGAGGGTGAAATTAGAGTTTACACGAAATCTAAATTAAACTTTACTGGCAGATTCTCGTTTCCTTATTGCAGTAAAATTCTCGGTTGAAAATTGTAGAATAGGTGATTATCAATAGCAAAAGAGATGTCCGAATGTTTAATTTACCGTATTTGATATTAATTTATTTGAGTGGCTCTAATATGTGACAAGATACATTTATTGAAACAGATTCGAATTAAGTAGTCTTAACGGATTTCTCTCAACGAGACTTGGCGTTTAACCCCCGGGATTTCTTTCTAATATTAGGGCTTTCGAGTTTAAGAACCGGTAGTTTTTAGTCTACTTATTTTTAGGCCCAAAGGGAGAAGATGGAAATTTCCTCCTGTCTTCCAAATGTCTTTTATATTCTAATGAAAAATTTTAAAAGCCCAAAAATTGAAAATACCCCTTTTTGAAAATTTGTATTGGTATTTTAATAATTGGATGTTTTTTTTCCAGTACAAACATGCCACTGCAGGACATAACGATGAATCAAACTCTTCCTCTAGTCAATGGTGAGTATTTTAATTTATATTTTTCATTTAACATTTTTATTGTTGTTAAATTAATACAAATACAAGTCTACGATTTTACATTGCACAGTAAAGGGTACTATACTTTTCAAATGCACTATTTCATCTGATTTTTGAAAATAATTTTAATTATGATTTATAAAAAGAGGTTTGACAAAAACAATCCCTGTTCCAAGTCAGAATTCGTTATATTTTTCAAACTACAATTTGTTTGAAATTAAATTTCTTTTTTGAAAATAAAAATTTGCCAGTATTTTAAAGTGAGCATTTTCGTATAGAATTATAATTTAGAGTTTAGGACAGGCGATTTTCTTTAAAAAAAATATTATTTTGAGTCGCGAGATAGGATTTCAGTAAAGAAATATAATTTCGATTTTGGAAGCGGGAATTTCCGTGAATAATTATAAATTTTACGTTTAAATAGGGAATTTTATAATAAATTATAATCAATTTTGACTTTGGGACAGGCAATTTCTGAGGTGGGTAAACCTGGAACTACTATTATATTAAACTCTGCATTAAATAAAAAAATGCATGGTACTGACAGATTTACGTAAAACTAGCAGTACTATGGTAGAAATATTTATTATATGAACGTTTTTCTTTCACGGAAATCGAGGGCCCATTTGTGGCTCTCCAACGTCGCTTAAATCAATTTTCCAAAACCATCCCCTAAAATTGAAAAACTACCCCTTACCCAAAAGTGCTAATAAAGTGCACTAAAGATGCACTAAATACGCACTAATCATAAAAGTGAGCATATCAAAATTCAGGACTCATTTTAGGCTCTCCAACGCCTCCAAAATAAAATTTCCAAAAGCATCGAATCCTTTTTTTTAAGTGATCAATTTTGCTTTGCTTGAAATGTCATGTATTTCATGGAAAATATGTTCTTTTTGGTAGAAAATTAATTTTCTTGGTTAATAATTCATTTTATTGTTTAAAAATGCAACTGTTTGGTTGAGGACTAAACTATTTTTGTATAAAGATTCAACTATTTTCTTGAAAAATCGTCTTTTTTGGCTGAATTCAACTGTTCTTTATTTGATATTAAAATATTTTTTGTTTTAAAAATCAACTAATTGGTTGAAAGTAAAATTACTTTGTAAACAATTTATTTTTTTGGTTAAGATTCATCTCTTTGGTTGAAAATGAAACTGTTTTGTTGAAAAATCGACTTTTGGATTTAAAATCCATCTCTTATGATAGAAATTTCATTTTTTGTTTGAAATAAAATTGTATTGTTTCAACTGAAAATTAGGTTGTTTTGTTTTAGGATTCCTCTACTTTGTTAAACATTAGTTTCTGTTGATTGGAAATTCAATTTTTTCCTAAAAATTAGTTTTTAGAATTAAAATATTTTTTTCTGAAAAAAGATCTCCTTTCGGTCCGCTGGAAACCGAAGACCTGGATTCGATTTCCAGCGTAGCGAAAGCAGATCTTTTTTCAGAAAAAATGTTTTAATTTTAAAAATTAATTCCCAACGCCTTTACAACTTTAAGAATTTTCTGTTATTTGAGGAGTTAACTTAGATCGATAGTGTTGATTTTCCATTTTCACGGCCGGTGAAAGAGATCTCCACTGATCGAACGTTACCATCTCCTTCGATAGTACAGATACCTTTTTAAAAAAATTAATCTTCTTGACATGAAAATTTAACTTTTTGGTTGTAAATGCGTCTGTTTACGGCTGAAGTTAAATAGTTTTGTTTGAAAATTGGACTATTTTGAGGGGGGGGGGGGGTTGAGAATTTATTTTGGAAAGTGAAGGGAATTTCAATTTTAGTTTCACTTTATAGAACAGGAAATTTCGCTAGGAAATATATTTTTTACTTCAGAAAAAATTAAATAAGGGTAATTAAATTTAAATAAATATAATAAAAAGGTAAATAAGTATAATGTTTACTTGGAAATTGGAATTTTCGTAACAAATTATTATTTGGTCTTTTTAGGACAGGGGGTTCTCGTAAAGAATTATTATTTTAGTGGAAAAAGATAATTTGAATAATCAGTTTAATTCTGATATAAAATAAGAGTGAATTAAAAAAATCCCTATTTGATTTCAGAATTATAATTCTTTTGCCAAATTCTCAGTTCAAAATCAGAATTGTAATTCTGATGTTCCAACTCAGAAATCTTTTAAATGTTTCAAAATCTCTTGAAATCTTTAACGGTATTTTCAAATCATTCAAATCCCGTCTTTTATTAAAAACCCGGTAAATGACTGGAAATTTAAAACCATCCCTCGATTAGACCTGAAATTATTCAATAAAATAATATTGTATGATATTTACGATCGTTGATCGTCACTTATCAAACATTGATCGACATGAATTGGCTCTGACGGAATTGTAATCTGATGTTCCAACTCAGCATTATAATTGATAATATATTTTTTGATTTAAAAATAAACAAATTTCAACGGTTTAAAAGTATCTTGAAATCTTAAAAGATCGTTTGAAACCATTAACATTTTTTGAACTCTTTTAAATTGACCGAGAAAAGTTATCAATTGACGAGGCGAAAGACGGGCAATGACCGGGAATTTAAAATTATCCATCAATACAATATTATGTCATGTTTACGATCGTTTATCATCGCTTATCAAGCATTGATCGAATTGAATTGGCTCATTGTTCCAAAGACTTCTCATACCAATTTGGACAATGAAACTATCTTTCTTTACCTTCCTTGATCGTCTCACTGCCACACCCCTCTTTATTGTTAATTTCCGAAATGAATTGGTTCTCAACTGAAGCGTATTATTAGTTAACGGAAATGATGGTCGAAGAAGCAGTGTGAAATTAATAATTATCTCTACACTGAATATCAACAGTTTATGACTAATACAGTTCTTTAATTATTTTATTAAGGTCACTATAATATCTTTTATGGCAGCTATTAAAAGTATTTTTTAAATATTTTTTTAACACTGAGGAACGCTAATACAATTTCGAGTACTAGATGAGAATTAAAGGGAAGATTTCCCTTCCGGGATTTTTTCTCAACATGAGTCCAAATTCTAAAACTGGTGACAGTAAAACCACGACTAGATGACAGAAAGTTTCTGGGAAGTGTCCTGCATGCTTTAGTCTCGTTTATGCTTTCCGACCACCGTGAAGATGAGCAATTATATTTTGAGGTTGAAGTACTCGTTTTAAGTACTATGAGGTAACTTTTACTATTATTGAAATACTAGGAATGAAAATCGTCCAGTTGGAAAACCGGAAATGGTTAGGGATTTTTTTTTATGTCAGGGAAATTTTAGATCGTGCTGGAGAGGAATTTTCAAAGAAATAGTTCCACTTTCAAACAATCAGTTAAATTTAAGTTCTACCAAAATAGATACATTTTTAAACCAAAAAGAAGAATTTCTAAAAAGGGTTAAATTTTCAATCAAGAGGATTAATTTTCTACAAAAAAAACACAATTTTCAACAAAATGCCTTAATTTTAAAACAAATAGTTGAATTTTGTATTAAAAATATACATTTTCTACAAAATAGTTCATTTTCAACCAGTAGTTGAATTTTCAATCAAACAATTTAATTTCACCAAAGACACAATTTTACAAAAAATGTTGAATTTGTATCTTGATTATAGGTATCAATTTTCAACAAAAATTTTCATTTTCAACCAAATAGAAAAATTTCCTACAAAAAAGTTGCATTTTCAACAAAAAAATTTAATTTCTACAAAAAGAGATGAATTTTTAAACTAAAAAATACCATTTTTCAAGTAGATTGTTGAATTTTCAAGCAAAAAAGATTATTTTTCTGCTACAAAGTTAATTGTAAACAAAACAAGTTAATTTGTCATTCAATTTATACATTTTCAGCAAAACAATTGAATCATCCACCAAAACTGATTATTTTGTTTACCAAGCAGTTGCTTTTTTGACCAAAATAAGATTAATTATTGCTACCCAAAGAAATGTAATTTTAAACCAAAAAGACGAATTTTCCAAAAAAGAGTTTAATTTTCAACCAAAAAGTTAATTTTGAATCAATTATTTTCATTTTCATTTTGTATCCTAATTTACTAATTTTTTACCTGGAAAAAACCTGGAACTTTCAGGGAATTTGTTTACAGGATTTGAGTAACTACCCGAAATTCTTTTTTCCCTTTCACACTGACATTATTTTATTTGGATATTATACATTAAACAGTTAGTAGTGAGCACTGAAGTAATTTTTAAGTAGTATGAAAATTATGAACTGGAATTAAATGAAAATCTATAATTTACCTTTTCTATATTGAATGTTAATATAGCTTTAAATGAATATTATTTTATATTTTGTAGTAATTAATTTTAGAGATCTAATGTCTCTGATTAAGGGCATGTGACAATATGTCTGAAATCAAGTGACCAATTATTACATGGTATTATATTCGGCAGCTGTATATAATTGGAAAAATAAATATGATTGTGCTGAATTATTTCGGAAATGGTTCAAAATATATTGAAGCACGTCTGACTGGCCCATTAAAAATTTTATTTTGTTTGCAAAATTCAACTTTATTCATTCTATTTTATCTAGGGTTTTAAAGACTTGCGATCAGTTGCAGTCCAAGTTAAAACATAATAAAATTGCACTTTTTAAACAAAATAAAGTCTCAATTGGGCAAAAGACTTACCCTTACGTATTTACAACTATTGTCCAAAAATTCGACGCATTATTTACATTTTTTAAACTATAAAGCCGCCGAATCTAAACCACGTAATTGGTCACGTGACAATCCGATACATGCCCTTAGGCTTAGTGCATAATAAGGAGAGAATTTCGTGTGGTTAAACTTGGATGTTGAGTTTCGCGAACTTGGAATTGATGAGGAAGGAGACGGTAATGACCGGAACACAAGGGACACCATTATAATTGATACTAGGAAACACGTTGGTCAGATTGTATAGATATAATTTTCAGCATCCAGTGTGCGAAATATTCATTCGCAGAGTAAATCGCATACATGTTATTATTTAACAAAAACCTTCTTTAGTCGACAATTAAACTATTCGATTGAAAATTCATTTCTTCGTTTGAAAAGCCCTCTTTTGTGACGGAATAGTCTTCTCGGTAAAAAATTCATGTTTTGCTATTTTTAATTCTTCTTTTTTCGTAGAAAATTAATCCTCTTGAATGAAAATTCATGCTTTTTGTTAGAAACTGATTATTTCTTTATAGAAATTTAATGTTTTTTTATTTAAAATTCATCTCTTTGGTTGAAAATTGAACTATTTTGTTAAAAATTTATTTATGTAATTGAACTATTCTATTTTAAGTTGTAAATTTATCTGTTTTAGTTGAAAATTCAAGTATTCTATTGAAAATTCGTCTTTTCACAAGGAAAGTATTTTGTTATTAGTCAAACCTTCATCTTTTTGGTCAGCTGTTAAGTAATGTTGTTGTTTGAATATTTAACTGTTTTATAGAAAGCTTGTTTTGTTGTTGTTAACAGTTAATTTTTAGTAATAAAAATGTTATTGTTGCATTTTTTGGTATAAATTTATTATTTTTAAATTAAACATTCAACCATTTAGTTTAAATATTACTTAATTTGTTGTAAATTCGTATTTTTTATCAAAATGAATCTTCTTCCTTGTGAATTCTACTATTCGGTTAAAAATTTATTTATTCTGTTGAAAATTTGTCTGTTTTGGTCGAACATTAATCTTCGTGTTTGAATGTTTAACTATTTGGTTAAAAGTTGATTCATTTTTTGAGAATTCTTTTTTTTATTAGAAACTTAATCTTCTTGGTGGAAAATTCATCTTTTAGGCTGAAAATTCAACTGCTGTTTAAACTTAAACTGTTTTGCAGAAAGCTCGATCTTTTGACTTAAAGAACCAACATTATGGATGAAATTTGTTTTCTTTATCATTTTAATTTTTAACTTTATGATTAGTTAAAAATGAATATGTTGTTTAAGGAATCAATTTTTATTTTGGATATTCGTATTTTTGGTTCAATTCAACTGTTTTATTATCTAAAATGAAAACATTTCCTTGGTTAAAATATCAAATATTACATTGACATCCACCTTTTGAATAATTATTTTCGTCTTTCTTTCACTTAAAATGATTAATATTGTTTTATTGGAATATTTATTATCATTGATTAATTAATTTTTAATAATTTAAACAAATGGAATTTGTTTAAATAATTTTTTTCTTCGAAAATTCGTTTTTTCTCCAAAAAATTATTACTATTAGTCTAGTTAAATATTTATTAACATTGGTTTATTACTTTTTAATTGTCTAATCAAATAAAATTTGTTTAAATAATTTTTCTTATTGAAAATTTATAATATTTCTTTAGTGGAATATTTATCAAAATTGTTTGATTAATTTTATTTTGTTGAATTTTTTAAAATAAAAAATATTACTATTGGTCTACTGGAATATTTAAAAGTATTTGTTTAATTATGTTTTAATTATTTAAACAAATCCCATTTGTGTCAAAAAAACTTTTTTTTCCAAAAATTCATTGAACTGGCAGTTTATTTTCATTAAGTGACATAAATTTATTTTCAAATATTTTTAAATTGTTGAAACAATAAATTATTATTCATTTACTACCGCTCAAAATTGCATACCTACAGCATCATCGCAGGAGGTTTCAAGCATCGTATTAAATTAACTTACAACGTCCTGATCTCATT
>JAWWLR010000166.1:2449558-2461004 GCA_035041075.1 Acraspis erinacei | reverse complement strand
AAATACAAAAATTTTTAACGAAATATGTAATTGATTTTTCAACGAAGAAGATTAATTTTTTACCAAAAAAGAACGAATTTTCAACAAATTATATAATTTTTCAATTAAATAGTTTGAACAATAAATTTGATGTTTGTTAAGAATTTATTGTATTAAATTATAGTTTATATTTTTTTCGTTTCTGAACATTTTTTACTAAATAGTTTAATTTTTAAACTAAAAAATGTCAATTTTGAACAAAAAATGGATTAGCTTAATTTTTATTTAAGGTAATTAATTTTCAATGAAAAGAAACGATTTTTCTGCCAAAAAAGTTTTATTTTTATTTATTTAATTAATTTTCTACAAAACAGTGGAATTTTTAACCCAAGACTAAATTTTTAACAAAAAGTAAATTTTTAATCGATCAGTTATATTTTCAACAAGATGGACAAATTTACAGTTTAAAAAA
Source organism: Acraspis erinacei (assembly GCA_035041075.1). Classification (NCBI taxonomy): domain Eukaryota; kingdom Metazoa; phylum Arthropoda; class Insecta; order Hymenoptera; family Cynipidae; genus Acraspis; species Acraspis erinacei. Next base: position 2,460,553 of record JAWWLR010000166.1, on the reverse strand, counting down.
TTGTAACAAAAAGAAGAACGATTTTTCTACTAAAATTATTAATTTTGAACCACAAAAATGAACTTTTAATTAAAATTATGACTTTTGAACCAACAAATTAACTGTTAAGATAATATTTTAAATTTCAACCAAGGAGTTGAACTTTGAACTTAAAAATACGATTTTTTTAACGAAAAATGTAATAGTTGATATTTCAACGACAAACATTTAATTTACGAATTTTCAACAAAATACATCAATTTTGAACCAAAAAATTAAATTTTCTACCAAATTGTGAAATTTTCGAGACGTAAGTAATAATTTCTACCGAAAGAAATAGATTTATAAACCCAAAAATTAACGCTCAACAAAATAGTTTAATTTTCAAAAAAAAGAAAAAATAGTCAAGCAAGATAAAAAATGGAATCAAATTGTTGAATTTTGAAACCAAAATGATGAATTTTTGACAGTATAATTCAATTTTCAACTAAATAATAACAAAAAAGCATTTTAATAAATAATAATAGCCTGCGATAAAAAATATAAATTTTGATTATTTACAGACTAACTAAATAATGTTTTGAATGAAGACCAAAGTTCATTTTTAATACTTTTAAAATATTTGGTTAGAAAACTTAACATTTTTCTTATATAATTTCAGCCTATACGCGTTTAAATTCGGAATATACATAAGCCTAAGTACTGGAGAAATCGTAATAAAAATTTTTTGACACTATTTGCATTATTTTTTATCTCTGAAGTGAGTTTGAGGTCTGTATGCATAAAATATGTATAGAGTAAAATGCAATTGATGATTCATAACTTAATTTTTAGAATTGGCAGAGTATAGGGAAAGAATTTCTGATGCTTCCATGTATTACAAAGAATCTTTCGGAATAACCCCGGAACAAGCCATGGAAAATATGGAAAAGCTACATCAGATGGAAGAACTCGTAGCTTCCCTAGATGGAGAGGTAAGTCATTTCTTAGTAATATTTTCAATTTTTCTCGTGTCTAGATTTGTAGGAAAAAATATGAATTTTCCAACAAATAGTTAAATTTTCAGATAAAAAAGAATAACTTTCAACAACAAAAAAATCGTTTTTTTTACAAAATATTTAAATTTACAGTCAAAAGAGATTTTTATTTGAAATATTTAGAAAAAGAACAGCTAAATTCAACCAAAACTGTTTAATTTTTTACCAAATATTTTAATTTTCTACACAAAAGATTCTACCTGAAAAAAACGAAACTTTCGCAAAATACATACATGTTTAGCCAAATAGTTGAATTTTGATCCAAGTATTTTGTAGAAAAAAAGACAAATTTCCAAAGAATGTTTTGTACAATGGATATGTTGTTAGTTGAAATTTTATTTGATTAATTCTTAGTCTCTAAATTTTTATCTATATTTTTTTTCGTAACAATCATTATTTTAAAATAAAACAGAAAAACTTTCAACCAAGAAGGAGTTTTCAATCAATGAAGGAAAAAAAAATTCACAAAAATGGTTGAATTTTCCAGTAACAATATGAATTTTCAACAAAACAGTCGAACTTTCAACCAAATAATTAAATTTTCAACCAAAAGATCAATTCTCAAATAAATAATATATTTTTAACCAAATACTTGAATTTAAAACCAAGAATATTAATTTTATACCAGAAAAGTAGAATTTTTAACAACATAAATAAATTTTTAATCAAATAGTTGAATTTTCAAGTAAGAGAATATATTTTCTACTAAATAAGACGAATTTTTAATAACTTCCTAAATATTTTAAACAATTGATGTGATGTGATGTTAGTATAAATTTTATTTTATTAATTTCTAGTTTATGTTTTTTTAAAATATTTTTTTAATCAAATATTTGAATTTTTAAACTAAAATATATCCATTTTTAACCAAAAAATGAGTAGTTAAGTTTTTATTAGGGAGAATTAATTTTCCATGAAAAAGGAATTTGCTAGTTTAGATTTGTACCAAATAGTTCAATTTTATACCAAATTGTTGAATTCTCTATAAAATATTTGAATTTTCAACTCGGAATTGTTATTTTAAACAAAAAAATTAATTTTCAATCGAAACAGGTTAATTTCTAACGAGACATTGTATTTTTAACCAAAAAATGTTAAAATTTTTCAGAAAGAGATGAATTTTTAGACCAAAACTATACATTTTCAACAAAATAGTTGAATTCTTAATTTAAAAACAAATTGATTTTACAAGCAAGAAAAAAATGTTAATGTAATTCTTGAATTTTCAAGAAAAAAAGACGGATTTCAAAAGAAAAGTCGAGTTTTTAACCCAGAAAGATAAATTCTCACCAAAAAGTATAATAGTTGATATTTTCGGGTTTCTGAGTCAACGGTTTTCGAGAAAATTCGAGTTCTTAGCTTCAAAATTCAATTCTTTTGTTGATAATTTAGAGAATTCATCTTTTTTTTGTTGAAAATTCAATCATTTAATTAAAATGTAATTTTTTGGTTAAAAATACAACTGATCAGTTGAAAGTTAATCTGTTTTTGTTTAAAGTTCAACTATTTTCTTGTAAGTTCGTATTTATGGTAACAATCAACGTTTTTCAATTTTAAATAAAAATCTTCAATAACTTGACTGAGAAATTCATGTATTTTTTTGGAAATTAAATAATTTTGCTAGAAAGTAATAATTTTGGTTAGAAAATTGATCTATTTGGTTGGAAATTAACTTTTTTGTTCAAAATTAATATTTTCGGATGGACAAATTTAATTGTTTTATACAAAATTCGTCTTTTGTCTTAAAAATTTATTTATTGGTTAAATTAAAATGTTTTTTATTTTATTAAAATCTCTGATTTGTAAATTTTTATATTTGTTTTACAAACATCCATTTTTTTCGTTAAAAAATAATTTTTTTATCTGGAAATTTAACTAATCCATTTTTAGTTGAAAATTGATTTTTATTTAGTTAAAAATTGAACTATTTGTTGGAAAATTCATGTATTTTGTTGAAGTTTCGTCTTTATTGAAATAAAATAAAATTTCTTTGTTGAAAATAAATTATTTTCTTTCAAATTCGCATGTTTAGTTTGAAGGATCAACTATTTTATTGGAAATTCATCTTCCTTGATTGAAATTTAACTTTTTTTGTTGTATAAAATTAATATTTTCGGGTTTTAAAGTAAAGGGTTTTCTAACTCCTGAATCTTATTAGCTTAAAAATTTAACTTTTTTCTTAATAATTTAACTGTTTTTGTATTATTCGTCTTTTTATTTGAAAATTGAACAATTTTGTTAAGAAGTCTTCCGTTTTGGAAGAAATTTGAACTATTTTGGTAAAAAATTGAACCATTTGGTTGAAAATGGACTTTTTTGTTTAAAATTAATATATTCGGATGAAAAATTTAATTTTTTTGTACAAGATTCGTCTTTTTGGCTTGAAAATTTGGCAATTTGTTGATATTTTTTCATTTCTTGTCTGAAAAATCTCGGTGATCGATAATTCAACTATTTTGTTGTTGGATATTCGTCTATTGGTTAAATTCAAAAGTTGTTTTTTCAATTAATATCTCTTGTTTGTAAATTTTTATATATATATATATTTTTTTTTTACAAAAATCGATTTTTTTCTTTAAAAATTAATTTTTTTATCTGAAAATTAAACTCATCCATTTTGAGTTGAAAATTGATTTTTTTTTAGTTAAAAATTAAACTATTTGTTGGAAAATTCATGTATTTTGTTGAAATTTCGTCTTTCTTGAAATAAAATAAAATTTCTTTGTTGAAAATAAATTATTTTCTTTCAAATTCGCCTGTTTAGTTTGAAGCTTTAACTATTTGATTGAAAAGTTTTCTTTCTTGATTGAAATTTAACTTTTTTGTAGAAAATTATTATTAAAATAACCTATTTAGTTTAAGTATTTGCCTATTTTTTTTATAAATTAATGCTGATAATGTTTTTTATTTTTAATAAAAATTGTCAACTGTTTCGTTGAAAACTTCATGTGTTTTGTTGAAAATTCAACAATTTTGTTAAGAAGTTTTCCTTTTTGGAAGAAATTTAAACTATTTTGGTAAAAAATTGAACCATTTCGTTGAAAATGAACTTTTTTGTTAAAAATTAATATTTTTGGGTTCAAAATTCAACTGTTTTGCAACTGCATTGCAAATACAGCAATGTGTTACAATTTGGTTCTTTCTTGTCTAAAAAGTAATTATTGATTGAGGATTCAACTATTTTATTGTATATTCAATTTTTATTAATTTAACTGGTCTTTTCTTTTCATTTTTGTACAAAAATCAATTTTTTATTTCTTAACAATTAATTTTTTATCTGAAAATTGAACCGTGAATTTATTTTTTGACCGAGAAATTCACAAATTTTTATAAAGAAAAATGCTTCCAGCTTTGATTATAACCGTTTTTTAAATAATTAGTTTAATTCTTATCTTTTTCAATTATGATATCATTCAGTTTAGAATACATAATTTTAAAATCTTTCACTTTAAAAATTTTCCATTTTCCATTTTTAATTTTTAAGCATACATTTCAATGTACAGAATTTTAAAATGCAGTTTTAAAGACTTAACAATTTAAAAATTAGAAGCGTTTAAAATCAAAGATTTTTTATTAAAAAAAAACGTTTTTAGTTCATCAACTGTGAATATAAATTTATTAATGATTTCTTCAATTGAATTGTACTTTAAGATTTAAGAAGTAAATAATAATTGATTCCGAATGTTCAGATTTGAACGTTAAAAATTAAACTGTTTCAATTGGAAAGTACCATTAGTTATACCAATGTAAACGCTCTTTTCAAATATAATTTTATTCTCAAATATTCCATTTTTAAACCATGCAATTTGAAATTTTTCAATTAAGAAATAGAACAGTTACTTAATATTTAGAAATATCTGACTGTTAGTTTAAAGTCAGTAACTATAAATTAAATATTCAAAACCAAAAAAAAAACAACTTGTAACTTTACAATTTTAATTGTTCTATTTAAGCAAATTTAATTTGTAAGGCAGATTGTTGAATTTTGATTTATAAATAACAATTGAGCATCTATTGTTCGTAGAACAAAATTGATTAAGTTGACGAGATATTTAGAGGATTTAAATAAACTCAAAATTACTTTAAAATTTGAAATTATTTCAAAGAACAGGAATTTTTTCCAAAGAATTCTAATTCTGAGTTGAAGCAGGGAATTATCAAATTTTAAACAATTTTGATTTGAAACTGGTATTTATCCAAAGAATTATAATTTTTCTTGCAACAGGGAATTTAAAAATTTAAATAAATTCCGAGCTGGAACAGGGAATTTTTTTAAAGAATGAATTCTAATTCTAATTTGAAACGGGATATTTTCGAATAAAATTTAAATTATGAATTGGAACAGCGAAATTTACAGAAAAATTTTTTATTCTGAATTGTAACGGAGAATTTTTGAACAGAATTAAAACTCTGGATTTGAACTAGAATTTTTCCATTTTTAACCAATTTTGAGCTGGAATTGGAATTTGTGCAAGAGAATAACAATTTTCAATGGAAAATTGAATTTTTCAAACGAAATTTTTATTTTATGTTAAAACGAGGTATTTTGAAGAAAAAAATTAAATCAGTGAATTTTACAAAAAATGCTAATTCTCACAATTAGTTGAAATAGAGAATTTTCGAAAAGAATAAAAATGCTGGATTTGAACACGGGGTTTTTCTAAAAGAATTCAAATTTCGGATTGAAATAGGGAATTTAAACTTTTCAAACAATTCTGAGCTGGAATTCGAATTTAAAATTTCTTAAAACGAATTTTGAACATTTTTAAATTCATTGATTGATTCTTCAATTTAGAGCATTGAAAATGACATCGCGGATTTATATTTTTCGAACTGAATCCGAATCTTTGAAGAATATTTTAACAATTTAGAAAACTTTAAAATTTGAAATTTAGCAGTTTAACTACATTTAATTTTTATTTTATGCGTGTAGGGTATTGAGCGCTTTTATTTTCAGTTTAGTTTTTATTACCTCGAATTGAACAATTTTTAGATTTAGCGTTCGATTTTTTAAATTTCATTGACCATGAAAAATGTTTTCGAACCGGGAAATGATCGGGAATTGTATGTCTGAGAAGTCTGAATTTGTCCTCCTTTTTTTTGAACAGGTGAAACAGTTAACGGGAAGCTTGAAAGAGGAGCGCAGTTGGGCGCAGGAATTGGAAAATGAGAAGGATCAGTTAAAGGGACGTTTGGAATCTGAAATTGGACTGAGGGAAAAATTGACGACAGAGAGGGATCGAGAGATCGATGGACTGAGGGAAAAGATCAAGGAATTGGAAGAGCAAGCTTTCATGAAGGATAGTTTTGCACAACAGTACAAAAATGAGCTCGCTGAAAAAGATCGACTCATTAAAGAGAAGATTGGGATTTTAGAGGATAAGTGTAGGGCGTACGAGGAGATATGTCAAATTTCAGAGAAGAGGAAGAATCAGATTCATCAGTTGAGGCTTTCCGTTAAATCGAGGGACGATGCTCTTACGGATCTTAATAATAAACATCGAGCCCTTCTCTCTCAGGTAAATTATTCCGCTCGTTTAAATTTTATTTTACAGTCCGGCCGCTTTTTGACAGGAAATTTTACAAATTTTTAGAAAAAACAATCTTTCAAATTTTTATTTGTACCGTTTTTTTTTTTTTTTTTTTAATAATCAGTTGAATTCTAATGTTTTTCAATGAAGATAATATTCGATTTACAATGGGAAATTCGAAAATCTTACACTTACAAATGTTCCATTTTGGATTTTAATTTTTAGGCGTTGATTTTTCATTTAAAGAATTTAAAAATTTAGTTTTGAAGATTTAGAAAATTAAAAATGTGTAGCGTTTGAGTACGATGATTTTTTATATAAAAAAAACTTTTTTAGCTGATTACGATTCGGATTCATTAAAAAATATTCTTCCTAATATTTAAAAATATTTGATTGTTAATTTGAAATCAGTAATTATAATTCAAATATTCAAAAATAAACTTTGAACGTTACAATTTTAATTCTTCTATTTGAAAAAATTTAATTTACAAGTAAAATGGCTTAATTTTGATGTGTAATAAGTATTATACACCTATAATTAAGTTGAATTAATTGTATTTTTGCAGATTTCGAATAAAAAATTGAGAAGCTTTTTTAGAATGATGAAAGGCTTGAAAATAATACAAAAAGAATTTCCTTTTAAGATTCCGAGGAAAATTGAAAATAAGTTTTTTTTTTTGGAAAATTTAAAGAAATATTATTAATTTTGCAGGATTAAACAAAAATCAGGAAGAATTTCAATCATTTTAAAAAATGCTTACAGGTTCTGAAAATCTTTCAAACACTTAAAATAAATAGATATTTCAAGATTTTGAAATTAAATTTTGAATCTTTTTAAGGATTTTTTAACTATTCAAACTAAAAATAATTTAGCGTTTAATTTAAGAAGTGTTCAGTATATAACTAAAATTTATTCGTTCAAGTTTTAATATTTTTAGCTTGAAATTGCTAAAAATGTTTTTCAACTCGATTTTTTAGCTTTAGAGTTTTAATTTTTTAATGACATTGACATTTCCTATTTAAAAAAAAATAAAGAAAATGCAACTATTTTTGTTTGAAATCGAATTCCTTCATTCTTTTTTTTAAGTCTACTATTAAATTTTGGCTTCTTATTTCGTCTCTTCTTTCAAAATTCTACTATTTATTTAAAAGTTCAATTATTTTGATTAAAAGACTTCTTTTTTAGTCGAAAATTCTTTCTTTTTTTTTTATTGAAAATTAATCTTTTTTGATAAAATAGTCAGCTTTCTTATTTGAAAATGAAATTTTTTGTTGAAAATTCAACTCTTTTTGTTTTTTTAAATTCAACTGTCTCCGAAAAAATTCGTCTTTTGACTTAAAAAATTTAATTTAATTATTTTATTGATAATGTAACTATTTTGTTGAAACGTGATATTTTTTGGTCAAAAGGGCACACTGTTTTTTCTTTAAAATTCGTCCTTTTGGGTAAAAAATTCATTTTTTATAGTAGAAAAGTAATCTTTCATGACTGAAAATGAAATTATTATTTTTTTGTTGCATTTTAATTTTTTGTTGTTCAAAATTTCCAATATTTTTTTGAAAATTCAACTATTTTGTTTAAAATTCAATTCTCTTTTCCTAAATATTTGTCTATTTTTTAAAAAAGATGCGACTATTTGTTTCTAATGGAACTGTTTAGTTGAAAATTAATTATTTTTTTTCGTTTAAAACTCAGTTATATGGTTCATAATTCATCTTCCTTGTTTAAAAATTAACTTTTTTTGTTAAAAATTGATCTTTTTCAGATTAGAAAGTCTTTTTTTCAAGAAAATTGGATTTTTTAGTTTTAAATATTTATTTATTTAATAAAAATTTACCTCTTTTAGTAGAAAATTAATATTTTTTCTTTGAAAATGCAACTATTGCATTGAAAATTCAACTGTCTTGGGTGAAAATGACCTTTTTTATGATAATTCATCTTTATGGTATTAAAAGAAAAAGGTTTTCGAAAACATACATTTTTTACCTTAAAAAACTCAACTCTTTGAAAGAACATTTATCTATTTTGTTACGAAGTTTCATATTTTTGGGTTAAAAATGCAACTGTTCGGTTAAAAATTTATTAATTATCTATTTTTGTTGATGTTTCAACTATTTTGTTTGTCGAAGATTCATAATTTTAGTTGAAATTTATCTCTTTGGGTAAAAATTGATATTTTTTTTCTTGAAAATTGATGTTTTTTTGTAGCAAATTATTCTTCGTAGTTGAAAATGAATGTTTTTGGTTAAAATATAATTTATTTTATTGAAAATACATCTCTTCTGGTAGCAAAATAATCTTTCTTGCTTTAAAATGCAACTATTTCCTTTAAAATTAATCTGTTTTTGTTGAAAATGACATTTTTTGGTTGAAAATTAATAATTGGCTTTGTTTGTGGACTCAACTGTTTTCTTAAAAATTAATTTTGTTGGTTGAAGTTTCATTATTTTAGCTGGAAATTGATCTGTTTTGTGAAAAGTTGAACTATTTTGTTTAAAATCGTTGTTTTTTGTGCTGAAAATTAATTTTTTAACTGAAAATACAACGATTCCATTTTTCATTGAAAATCTATACTTTTTTTAAAGTAGTAATTGCAACTATTTGGTTTAAAATTCAACTATCTGATGAAAAATTGATGTTCGTATTTTGTTGAAAATTCGTCTTTTTTTGGTAGAAGATTTAGTTTCTTGTTTAGAAACTAATGTTTTTGGTTAAAATATGACTTATTTAATTAAAAGGTCATCTCTTTTGGTAGAAATTATATCATTTTTTTTATAAAAATGCAACCGTGTGGTTAAAAATTCAACTTTTTGGCTTAAAGTTGCATTACTTTGTTGAAAACTAATTTTTCATGAAGATTTATCATTTTAGTTGAAAATTAATCTCTTCGTTTAAAAATTAGTGGTTTTACCTGCAAATTGAACTGTTCCATTTTTCGTTGTAAAAATTCTATTTTTCAGTATAAAAATAAAAAAATTAAGTTGAGGACTCATGTATTTTGTTGAAAATTCATCTTTTTTTAGTAGCAAATTCATCTTTTTAATTGAAAATTCATATTTTAGGTTCAAAATTCGTCTATTTTATTAAAATTGCAATATTTTTACACTAAAATTTCACATCAAATCTTGTAAAATGCAAGCCGAGAATTTAAATGTGTTTTTAGCTTAAATTATTCACTTTTTTCAAGTAAATTTGTTTATTTTTTTTTATATATGTATATTGTTTATAAGAAACAATTTATGTAGCTTGACTTGATGAGTTCAAAAATGTCTGTTATCAGTTTGAAAATGGCTACATGAAACGAGGTTCGCCTCCAAACAGTCCATCAACAACACATTCGTTAGAAGATCCTTATTCGCCAAGATCAGGATTCCGAAGTAGTTGTCTCCCAAGCCCAACAAGAAGCCAATTCGAATGGGAAATTAATTCGGATCATTCTCCAAGGAGCGCTCGATCATCTTGTTTGGACAACAGTCAACTCAACATTCTATCGAAGGTAGATAAATTCCAAGATTTTCTCTCTTTTTAATTTCAGAATTACCATTTTTGTTGTTCTTATTTTTATTCTTTTTTTATACTAGTTGAAAATTGGGCTAAAAATTTTGCATTTTATTGTAAAAGATTGATATTGAATCATTTCGAAATACAAAATTTTTATAAAATATTATCAATTAAAACTTTAGAAATGTGACACTTTAAAATTTTCCAGATTTAAGTTATTGAACGAAATTATAATAATAAATAAATAATAAATAAAAAACTTGTCCTAAAATACTTGTGAGTTGAAATATTCAAGTATCAGAAAAATGGACAATTTTAAATTAAAATCGTTACTTAATATGAAGTTTTAAGCAAGACATGTTAAATAATTGGATTTTGAACACATTTTTATGATTTTGTTGTTCCAAGTTTAGGTCCATTGAAATTGTGAAACATTCAAATTTGATTAGGGTGAGAATTGAAGAACTTGGAATTTCATGAATTGAAAAATTTCAAATTAATAGCGTTTGAGATTTAATAATTTTGAAGATTAAATCTTTTAAAATTTGAATTGAATTGAAATGTTCAAATATCACAAAAATGGACAATTTTAATTTGAAAAATTTGCTGGATCAGGAGTTTTAAATATTACATATTAAACAATTTTTTATTAATAATGTTCATTTTTTTTTTAACTTAAAAACTTACAAGATTTAATAATATGAAATAAAAATATTTTTAAAAACCATTCTTAATTCAAAAGATTATTAATTGAATTAATTATAAAATTGAAAAATTATGTGAAAATTCAAGAATTTTAAAATGAAATTTGAATTTTTTCTATTGTATAGTTATTAATTTTTTTTTGAAATTTAATAATTTTTGATTGAAAATATTAAAAATCAGGGTTTCTACTCCACCTGAAAAACCTGGAATTTGTCAGGGAATTTTTTTCACGAACGTTTGA
>JAWWLR010000166.1:2389613-2421113 GCA_035041075.1 Acraspis erinacei | reverse complement strand
TCGGTCTGCCAGGGCCCCTTCTAATTTTCTTTTCTCGGTTATCTACTTCCCTGGCTTCAGCTATTTCCTTTGCCTCTTCGTCTGTCGTGTACTCCTCTAGCTCGGTCTCTCTCTTCTCTCCAACGGCTAACTTTTTCTCACTCATAACCTCACTTTTTGGCGCTATGGCCTAACTTCAAACACTACTAAAAAATAAGGGCATTAAGCCTGCACTTCACACTCACAGTATCTTAGAACTCTAAAGTACACTAAAATATCACTTCAAAAGCTCTATTGCCTATAAAACCTAGAAAAATTCACAACAAAGAACAGCTCGATTCAGTAACGCGTTTATTCTCAACCGTCGCCCAGGGGCGTCCTTGGTTGAAAATGGTTGAAAATTGGTATTTTTTAGTTAAAAATTCAGTATTTTGTTGAAAAATTGTATTTTTTTAAAACTATTAATCTTTTTGTTTAGAAATTCATCTTTTTTCGTTGAAAATAAAACTACTTTGTTCGAAGTTGAACTCTTTTGTTAAATTATCATCTTTTTGGTACATAATTTTTGTTAAAACTTCATCTTTTTGTTTGAAAATTTTTGTATTTTGTTAAAAATTTGCTTTTTTTGTTAGAAGTTTAATCTTTTTGGTGGAAAATTCATCTTTATGGTTTTGAAGTCGTCTTTGTAGCTTGTAATTTTTTTGTTAAAAATTCGTCGCTTTGGCTTGAAAGATCAATTATTTTGTTGTAAATGCAACTGTTTAGTGAAAAATTAATATCTTTAAATTTATTTTTATTTATTTATTTTTTCGTTAAAAATTTATCTTTTTGGATTCAAAATTCAAGTATTTTGATAGAAAATTCCTCTTTGTGGCTTGAAAAATTTAACAGTTTGAACTTTTTTCTTTTTTAACTGAAAAATCTTCTTTTCTTGTAATAAATGTTTTAGAAAACAAATCATAATTTTTATCATTTAAATTTCTGATATCGCTTTTTTATGGATGACAGTCTGGTGGGTTTTCGGACAATTTTGTATTTATATATAAAAATATGAAAATCCTTAAAAAAAACTGTGAAATTTAACTAATTATGGACTCTAAATGTATTATTTTAATAGTGCAATTTTTCCAAAATAATTGCCATTTTAAATTGGAACGGGGAATTTTCAGAAACTACTTGACTCAACTAAATCTTTACCCTCCTCCTCTTCACCATTTCGAAAAAATAATTTATAATTCAGATCATTAACTGATTCAGGATCACTGTAAAGTCTGTGAAGAGCGATTAGAATTTGGTTCTTCGAGTCGGATTAGTCTAAAAGTTCGAATTTCGTCCAATAGTAAAGAAGAAAAAAACAATGTTTTTCAGGGTTCTCAGTTTTGGTTGCCACTCAGTTATCCGACATCGACTGGTCGTAGCAAATCGAGTTGCTCCCCTGACCTTGGAATTGAAAGCGATGCGGCAATGACAAGCACGAGGCCATTGAAAGATACTCTTAAAATTACGGAGTGCATGACCAATTTGCTCAGCGAGGACGAGAACTGCAATAGCGACCAGAGACTGCGAGATTTAAGAAATGAGAGCCCGCTAGCCATAGAAGGTATGATTCTTAAATAGAAAATTTAAAAACAGAGTGTCTACCGGACCGGGAAAGTCGGGAAAAAAGGCTGGGAGTTTTTTTTTCTTTTTTTTTTTACTAGGGGGAAAAAAACAGGAAATCTTGAAATGCCAATTTATATTCAAACTCGTAAATAAGTATTTATCAGAAAATTAGTATGTATATATTTTTTTCTGAATAAAAGAGAATTTTAAGAGAGTTTTATAAAAAATAGCATTATGATAGTTATCAAATTATTTATTATTTTTATTATTTATTACGTATTTTTATTTCTAAATTTTTCAAAATTAGAAATTCTTTTTTTGTTGAAAATTAGTTCTTTTTTTTACTGTAAATTTAACTATTTTATCATCATTAGTTAAAAATTGAATTTGATTGAAAATCAATTTTTTCCAACTGAAAGTATAACTATTTTATTTTTGGTTAAATATATATTTTATTTATTTTAAAATAATTTGTCGGGTCAATTATTATATGGGTTCAGTAGAAAACTATTTTCTTTCTTCAAATTTATCTTTTTGGTTGAAAACTCGTTTCATTTGTTGAAAATTTAACTATTTTGTTGTAATTACATTTTAAATTCAAAATTAAAATTTTCATTTATTTTAAATTAATATTTTTCAGTTGAAAAGTCTACCATTCGTTTAATTATTTGTCTTTTTTAGAAGAAATTTAATCTTTTTTGTTAAAAAATCATTTTCTTAGTTGAAAATGTAACTATTTTCTTGAAAATTCGTTTTATTTGGTTAAAAATTAATTTTTAAACTAAAAATTTAATTATTTCAATTTTGGTCGTAAATTTATCCTTTTCAACTAAAAATTCATATATTTTGTTGACAATTCGTATTTTTTGGTAGAAAATAAATCCTTTTGATTGAAAATTCTTCTCGTTGGGTAGTAATTTAAACTTCTTGATTAAAAATTCATCTCTTTGATAGAAAATTGAACTATTTGGTTAAAAAACGAATTTTTTTGTTGTATAAAATTAATTTTTTTAATTCAATATCCTGATTTTTATTGAAAATTGATTTATTTCTTTAAAAATTTAACTGTTTTGTTGAAAATTCATTTTAAAAAGTTGAATTTACCTTGATTTTGAAAATTCTTATTTTTTATTTGATAATTCCACCATTTGTTTAAGTAATTGTCTTTCTTTTGGAGAAATGTAATCTTTTTGGTTAAAAATCCGTCTGTTTTGGTTGAAAATTTGTTTTAATTGGTGAAAAATTAATGATTTTACCTGAAAATTGAAATTTTATAGTTTTTTTATTTAAATAAAAATTAATATATTTTGTTGAAAATTCATGTGTTATGTTAGAAAATTAATGTTTTTTGTTTAAAATTCACCTTTTTCGTCGAAAATTCATCTACTTGGTAAAAACTCTTTTTTTTTTTAAATTTAAAATTCCACTTTTTGGTTTAAAATTCATCTCTTTTGGTAGTAATTTAATCTTCTTGGTCAAAAATTAATCTGTTTCGTAGAAAATTAAACTATTTTGTTTAAAAAACTCATTTTTTGCATAAAATTAATTTTTTCTGAATTAAAAATTAATTTATTGATCTTTAAGTTGAAAATGTATATTTTTTTAATTAAAAAATTCAACTGTTTTCTTAAGAATTCGTATTTTTTTTTTTAAAGTACCGAAATTTTATCTATTCTAGTTTCAGTTGAAAATTAATTTTTTCTTTACTGAATATATAAAGATCCCATTTTTGCTTGAAAAGTTTTTTTTAATTCAACTATTTAGTTAAGAATTTTTGTTTGAAGATTCATAACTTTAGCTGAAAATTCATTTATTTTGTTGAAAATTAATTTTTTAGGTACAAATTTTGTCATTTTAGTTGAAAATTTAACTATTTGGTTAAAATTTATTTTTTGGTATAAAATTAATTTTTTAATTTGAAAATTAATTTATTGATTTGAAAATTAATTTATTGATTTTTAAGTGGAAAATTTATCATTTCGGCTGAAAATTGATGTATTTTTTTTTAAATTAGTATTTTTTGGTACAATTTGAGTCATTTTTTTGAAATTTCATCATTTTAGTTGAAGATTTAACTCTTTTTAACATTAGTTTGTTGTTACGAAAATCAATTTTTTTAACTTAAGATATAAGTATTCCATGTTTAGTTAAAAATATACCTTCTTTGTTTGAAAATAATTCATTTCTTTGGCTAAACATTAAACTATTAATTTCTTAGGTTTATTTGTTTTTATGGTTAAATAAATATAATTTTTCTAACATTCTTCTGAAAATACAAAAATATTTTTAAAAATTTCAGATATTTAAAATCAGAAGTTCAACAAATAAAGTTTATCTTCAAACAAATATTTAAATTTTCAAACAAAAAAGATGAATTTGTCTTTTGAATCAAAAACAGTTAAAAGGTGAAATTTCTACCAAAAGAAATGAATTTTTAACGAACAAAAAAAAAAGATTTTTCATTCATGAAATAAAAACAATTTTAGTCAAATTATAATTTGTAGGGGAAAATAATTTTTGATACAAATTAAAATTTTGAATCCTTGTCCATAAAAATGAAAAATGGAACCGGAGAAAGCCGGAAATAAAAAATAATCCGTCTGGTAGACACTCTGTAATAATATTATAAGAAAATTTTGAGACTAAGAAATATTTTTTCTTACATCTAGTCGATGAATTCAAGAATTCATTCCTGAATATTAATTTCCTTTTGTTCGTTTTTTATAGGTGGGCATAACTATAGTATGTATTACAAACAGTTGAGTTCGATATAGAGCTTTTGGCACGCACTCACTAGTTTTTATGATTCTGTAAAATTAAAAAAAAATGTTCATTGCAGGATGTCAGCTGATGTTATATATATATTTTTTAATTTTTGGTAATAATTCTCCAAATTTTAATAACAGTATTTTGAACTTTGTGGCAAACGTTTAAATTAGATGTGTATTAGAAAAATTAAGATACAGTGGCTGGCATCCTACTTCATAAAATCTCATAAGGGACCGTACTTAAATCACGTCACAGTTCAAGGGTGGGGGAGGGGGGGGGGCGAAACATAGTTGCGATTTGTTTCTTTTTTTTTGATAATAACACTTTTTTTGAAAATTTGTCTTTGATTTAAAAATTTATCAAACTTTTTCGTTAAGAATTCGACTACTGAACAGAAAATTTACTTATTGTTTAAAATTCTTATTTTGGTTTGGGATAAAAACTTAAACTATTTTTTGAAGATTTTTTAAAATATTATCTTTTTAAGAAAAAATTTCATCTTCTTTTTTAATCAAAATACAACTGTTCGGTTGAAAATTGAACTCTTTCTTGTAAATTTGTCTTCTTGATTTAAAAATTCAGATGCTTTAGAAGAAATGTCATGTTTTTTGGATAAAAATTCAAGTGTTTGGTTGAAAATCAAATTATTTTTTTAAAAATTCATTCTTCTTGGTTGAAAAAAATTCGTCCTTTTGGATTGAAAATTCCATTTTTTAGTAGATACTTATTTTTTGTTACAAAATTCATCTTTTGATCTTGAAAAGTCAACTGCAACCTTTTTTTGAAGAAAATTCAACTATTTAAAAACAAATTTCCATAAAAATGTAGCTGTTTTCGGAGAAATTTCATCTGTTTTTTTTATTTTTTATAAAAATGCAACTATTTTGTAGAAACGTCAACAATTTTATTTAAAATATATCCTTTTTCTTTCAAAATTCGTCTTTTTGGATTAAAAATTCCATTTTTTCGTAGAAAATAATTTCTTGTTTACAAGTTCATATTTTGATCGTGAAAAAGTCTACTGAAATCATTTTTAAAGGAAAATTCAAATCTTTTTTTTGGAAATTTTTCTTTTTGATTTATAAATTTACCTGTTTTAGTAGAATTTTCAATTTTCTTGAACAAAAATGCAACCGTTTGGTTTAAAAAATCAATTCAGTAACCTGGAATCTTCTTTGGATGAAAATTTAACCAATTTTTTAAAGTTCATCCTTTTTAGAAGAAATTTCATCTTTTTTAAAAAGAATGCAACTGTTCGGTTAAAAATTGCACTTTTTTTTAAAGTTTTCTCGTTTTGATTTTAAAATTCACTAGCTTTAAAAAAATAGTTTGTCTTTTTTATTAAAAATTCATCTGTTTTGTTACAAATATTATATTTATTGGATAAACATGCAACTATTCCGTAGAGAATTCAAATATTTGGTTAAAAATTCATTCTTTTTGTTGCAAAAAATCCTCCTTTTGGATTGAAAATTCCATTTTTTTGTAGATACTTATTTTTTCTTAAAAAATGCATTTTTTGATCTTAAAAAGTTAACTGGAACCTTTTTTTTGAAGAAAATTCAACTATTTACAAACAAATTTCCATAAAAATTCAGCTGCTTTAAGAGAAATTTAACCTTTTTTTGGATAAAATTGCAACTATTTGGTAGAAATTTAACTACTTGAGTAAAAGTTAAACTTCATTGTTAAAAATTAATTTTTTTTTATTAGAAAAATTTGATTTTTTATAGTCTAACTTTGATTGAAAATTTAACTCTTTAATGAAAAAGCCTTGTTGTATAAAATTAAATTTTTAACTGAAAATGTAACTTTTCTATTTTTTTAAAGATTGATCTTTTTTAGTTGAAAATTCTCCTTTTTTAGTAAAAAAAATAATTTTTTTGGTTTGAAGTTTCATTTTTGTTGGGAAAAATGCATCAATTTCGTGGAACATTAATTTTTGGTTTAAAAATTCAATTTTCTTTATTTGTTGACAATTCAACTTTTCTTCTTTTTTTTACATAAATTTAATCTTTTTTGATTGAAATATAAGCTACGAAACTTACTTGTATTTTCTTCAAAAGCCATATTTTAGTGAAAAAGACATATTTTTTGTTTAAAATAAATTAATAAATTATAAAATTTGTAATTTTTATTTGAAATACTGTATCATTTCGTTAAAAGTATTTCAGAATTAAAATTCTGGTATTTGAAGATTAATTATCTCCCTTACGTAATTTAAGTACGGCCCCTAAACCAAATTTAAAAATAATAATTCATCGTTCCTAACGTTGTCACGCATGTCGATCTTGATTAAATCGAAACTTACTATTCAACATCTATTTATTAACAAATAATTCAAAACATGGTGGCCACTCTATCGAAAAATTGGAAAATGACGAGGAAAAATTGGAAAATGAGAGTGTGAATTTATTCTACGAAATAAAGTGATATTGAAAAACTTTCTTTTTTAAATATTAAGAATGAACAAGCAATTTGTGAAAAAGAATCATTCGCACTTGGAATAGAGAATTGTCCAAAATAATTTCAATTTTCTCTCGGAACAGTGAATTTTCTGTAAAAAATGAAACTTATGAATTATAATTTTGACTTTAGGGCAAGGATTTTCCTGAAAGTATTATCTTTTTTTTATTTATTTTTATTTATATCATATTTATATTATTTATATTTATTTATTTTGACAAAGAATTTTCTTTCTAATGTAGAAAAAGGGAATTAAAAAAACCCCTGTTGCAAGTCATAATTCGACAAAATTTGAAACTTTTCTCTATTAAATTTCGGAAAAAAGGAGTCACTGTATTTCTGAATCATAATAGCAAATTTTTTAAATAAATATTTTGATTTGGAACATAAATTTTTTTAATGAATTTAAGTTTGATTATTGGCACAGGGAATTTTGTAAACAATTCTAATTAAAATTTTTTAAATAAATATAATTTTGAATTGACATAATTAATTTCCGTAAAGAACTAAAATTTTTGCTTCAGGACGGGGAATTTTCGTAAAGAATTATTATTTTACTTGGAACAGACATTTTTAAAAATAAAATTGGGATTTTAGAAAATAATTTTTATTCTGATGCAGAAGAAGGGAATTAAAAAAAATCCTTGTTCACATTCATATTTATAATCTTTTACAAAATTTTCTGTTCCAAATCTTTAAAAATTATTAGAAATTTATCGATAATTTCGTATGAAAATATTAAAAATTGAACAGTTTGAAATTAAAAATGTCATTTGAAACATTCAGAATTGGTTTCGTTTTCAATTTAAATTTGTCTAAAGTTACAAAATAAGAAATGAAATATTTTTTTATATTTTAATTATTATTATTATTTCAAAACGATAAAAATCTAATAATTTTTTTATCAAACATTTAAAACTTGGACAATTAGAAATTGTTAGCGTTTGAAATTGAATTATTTTTAATTGAAACTTTCAATTTTTTAAAATTATCTTCCAACGCTTTTATTTGATCAAAATTGTAAAATTTCCTTTTGAAAGTCTCAAAGTTAAATAATTTTCGGCAATTTTTTTCAATATGTCAAATTTTAATTGACCCAAGTGCAAAAAAATTATTCCATTTTTAATGTTCTATTTGAAGTGGCCACCCTGTAAAAGCTCGTCTTCACTTACCATCGTCATATTCTTTACAAAAAAAACCTCGTTTGGAACGAATTATATTCTCTCACATGTAAACGAGCTTTGCTAAATAACCATTATTCAAAGTTTAATATCAATTGGAAACAGTTTTTAAACTGTGTTCTTATAGCATTCAGAACACTAATTGATATTAATTTTTTATTTTTCTATTATAGGGTGTCTACTTACCTGGAAAATCTGAAATTTTCAGGGAATTTTTTTAAAGTCAGGGAATTTTTTTAAAGTTGGAATTTGTTCGAGACTGTGCTTGAATTTTTTTTCAAAATATAAAATGAGCTAATAATGTTTTTTTCATTTGTAAAAGTAACTTTATATTACCAGGTTTAACTGTTTATTTAAAAAACTCTTTTTTGAGTAAAAAATTAATTTTTTTAATTGCAAAATTAACTATTCTATTTTTAGTTGAGATTTTTTTTTAGTTGAAAATTCTCGGGTGAAATTTTTTCTCTATTGACAGAAAAGTCTTTTTTTTTGTTTGCTGAATTTTACTATTTTTTATTTAAAATTACAGTTTTTTTGTTTGAAAAATCAACTACTTAGTTTAAAGTAAACTTTTCGTTAAAATTAAATTGGTTTGATTAAATATTCATAATTTTAGTTAAAAATTCGTTTGTTTAGTTGATAATTAATTTTTGAAACTAATAATTTAACTATTCAATTCTTGGTTAATAATGTATCCTTTTTAGTTGAAAATTCACCTATTTTTTTAATATTCAATTTAAAAATATCATTTTTAGTTCAAAATCCGGCTATATAGTTGAAAATGAACTTTTATTAATCAAAATTAATATTTTCTGGTTATATATTGAACTATTTTGTAGAAAAATGGTCTTTATTGAATTCGGCGATTTTTTGCTTAAAATTATAAGCTATTATTAAAAATAAGTTTTTTTTTAAACTAAATATTCATTAACGTTTTAAATTTAAACTTTAATTTATCCAGTTGAATATTCTATTACTTTAGTTGAAAAATCGTTTTTTTAATTGAAAATACAACTATATTCAATTATTGTTTGAAAATTCATGTATTTTATTTACAATATGTCTTTTTTCGGTGGAAAATTATTCTTACTGGTTGCAAATTCTACCATATTAATTAAAAATGCATCATTTTAGTTAAAATCTTATATTTGGGGCATAAACTTAAACTAATCCAGTTCAAAATACATAATTTTATTCGAAGATTTATTACTTTCATTGCAAATCTAAAGGTTTTGTTGCAAATTGGTTTTAGTTTTGACTGGAAATCAATTTTTTGAACTGAAAATTAACCTACTCTATTTTTCGTTAAAAAAATTATCGTTTTAGTTGGAAATTCGACTATATGGTTGGAAATATAATTTTTTATTTAAATAAAAAAGATAATCGTTAAAGAACAAAAATTTAAAAAAAATTCTTTTCATGAAAATTATTAGTTTTTGGTTGAAAATTCCATTACTTTGGTTGAAAATGAATCTTTTTGGTTTGAAATTCAAATATTTGGTTAAAAATTCACTGAATTTCGAATTTTCAGTATAATAAGATAAAATAAAAATTCGATTTAATTATTATTTAAATCGATGGACCGGAAATTTTCTTTCAGGATTTTAGTAGACACCCTGTGTATTATTTTCACCCTAAAATCTTAAATTAGAAAAATTGAAATCGCTTTCCAATTGGTAAATTAACGAAATTTCCAATCGGCAATAAAGCCTACTTCATTTTGTCTTCAGGTCTCGACGAAGTGGAAACGCTGAGACAGGAAAACGAGGCGTTGAAGAAGAGATTGATGAAGACTCGAAAGGCCTTGGAGGAAACTTTCGAGCACCTCTCAGCCTCGAATAAAAGCAAGAAAAACGTCGAAAAAGCCATAACGCAACAATTAAAAATAACAAAAAATATTCTAAAGAAAACTAGAACCTTCGAAGAACCTTTCGACAACTAAAAGTTAACAAGATTTTTGTCGTGAAGGAGGTGAAGCTCAAAATTGCCTTAAATTGTGGACCCCTTTTTTTTTGTCTTCCACTGTGCTGTTTTCGATTCCAGTTTTAAAATTCCCTCCTCTTCTTCTTATTTTTTTTGTATGTATCGCAATGATTGTTACGTAAATTTTCTATCTACAATATTCGTTATTGTAAAACAGTCTCTAAATGTAATAAGAAAATATTTTCATACGAAAGGACGATAGAGTGTTTGAGCGTAAAGATTATTTTAGCCATTGATCTCGGAACTAGTATTTTTCCGAAATTTGTACATATCTAAGTGTACAGAGTAAAATGTGAGCGTATATTCTTAAATGTTTTTTTTTCTTTTCTTTTTTTTACGAAGTTGACTACGATTGACATTTTATTTTAATATTTTAAGAAAGCCGATCGGAATCGACTTTTTCCGATAGGCAACAACAAATTTATATACTAGCGTGTATATATTCACTATGTATCACTAAGGAGCATCTGTACATAGTCCACGAATAAAGAGCCATTCAATGCCATTTAGAAGCTGGAGTCTTTATTTATTGCTAAATTTTATTTCTATTTTGATTTCATTCTATTTTATTTTATTTGTTTGCTCTATTTTCATTATTTTTCTAATTTTTAATTAATTTTTTGAATAAACAATAAAACAGTTTATAAAAGAATTTTTTTAGATTAATTAATTGTAATAATTACAAAACAATTTCATCCATTTTTTAAAAGAATGGTTTAAATCAACATTTAAACAGTTTATTATAAACAGAGACGTAACAATATGTCTTTTTTACGGATTTTTAAAAATTAATTAATTTTTCCCAAGAATTGTTTAAATAAACATTGAAACAGTTTATTATAAACAGAGACGTCACAATATTTAGTTTTTTAGGATTAAAAAAAAATAATTAAATTACTAAAAAATAATTAATTTAAATTAATTAAATTAATTTTTTCCAAGAATTGTTTAAATTTAAATTAATTTTAATTATTACAAAAAAATTTGATACATTTTAATTATTAAAAAAATTAAAGAACTAATTTTAATTAATAAACAAATTGATTCATTACATGAATTTTTTTGAAAGATGTTTTAAATAAACATTTAAAAAGTTTATAATAAACAGAATGCTTACAATATTTCTTTTTTAAAAGAATTTTTTTTAATTAATTTAAATTTGTAAAAAATTAATTAAATTAATGTTGCTGAAAGAATTGTTTAAATAACAATGCACACTGTTTATTACAAAGAGAGACGTAACACTATTTATTTTTTAAAGGAATTTTTCTAAATTAATTTTCATTGATAAAAAAGAATTAATTACTTATTTTAATTAATTTTTTCCAAGAAGTGTTTAGGTAAACATTTAAACAGTTTATTACAAACAGAGACACATAATATTTCTTTATTAAACTATATATAATAAATATATATATATTATAAATATATAATAAATAAATAAATATGTATATATAATATATAATAAATATATAATATTAAATTATTTACAAAAATTAAGTACCTAATTTTAATAAATAAAAAATTGTTTCAATTAAATTATTTTTGTAAAAGATTGTTTAAATACACATTTAAACAGTTTATTATAAACAGACACGTCACAATATTTCTTTTTTAAAGATTTAAAAAAAATTATAATTACTTAAAATTAAAAAATAAATAATTAGTTAAATTCATTTTTGATTAAGAATTGTTTTAATAAACCGTTAAACAGTTCATTACAAATAGAGACATCGCAGTATTTCTTTTTAAAAGTACTTTTTAAAATAAATTAATTAAAATTAACAAAAAGTGATTAACTAAATTATATTTTTTCGAAAGATCGTTTAAATAAACATTGAGAAAGTTTATAATATGCAGAGGTGTCACAATATTTATTTGTTAAACAAATTTTTTGTTAATTCAAATTTATAAAAAAATTAATTGATCAGTCAAATGGTTAATCACAACTTTTAACAGTTTATTATAAACAGAGACGTCACAATATTTCTTTTTTAATGATTTCTTTTAAATTGATTAATTGATTTTAATTAATTAAAATAAAAAAATATTTAAATTAATTTTTGTAAAGAATTGTTCAAATAAATGGTTAAACAGTTCATTATAAACAGAGAGTTCACAATATTTCTTGTTGTAAAGGATGTCGTAAATAATGGATTAATTAAGTTCGTTTAAAAAACGAACTTAATAATTAAAATTAATAATAATGAATTAATTTAATTATTTCTTTAAAGAATTGTTCAAATAAACAGTTTTACAGTTTATTATAAACAGAGACGTCACAATATTTCTTTTTTTAAAGATTAAAAAAAAATAATTTCAATTAATTAAAATTAACAAATAATTAATTAAATTCATTTTTGTTTAAGAATTGTTTTAATAAACTGTAAAGCATTCCATTATAAAGAGAGAAGTCGCACTATTTTTTTTTAAAGGAATTTTTCTAAATTAATTAATTTTCATTGATAAAAAAGAATTAATTAGTTATTTTATTAAATTTTTTCCAAGAAGTGTTTAGGTAAACATTTAAACAGTTTATTTTTTAAATAGAGACGTCACAATATTTCTTTATTTCAAGATTTTTTTGAAATTAATTAATGAAATTTAATTAATAAAAAATAATTAAATTAATTTTCTTCAAGAATTGTTTAAATAAACACATAAATTGTTTATTATAAACAGAATCGTCACAATGTGTCTTTTTTAATTAATTAATTTTAATTATTTAAAAGAATTGATTCCATTACTTAATTTTTGTAAAGGATTGTTTAAATAAACATTTAAACAGACACTTCACAATATATATTTTTTTAAAGATTAAAAATTTTTTATTTTAATTAATTAAAATTAACAAATAATTAATTAAATTCATTTTTGTTTAGGAATTGTTTTAATAAACTCTAAAACAGTTCATTATAAACAGAGACATTGCAGTATTTATTTTTAGGGAATTTTTTTTTAAATTAATGAATTAAATTTAATTAATAAAAAATAATTCAATTAATTGTTTCCAGAAACTTATAAATTGTTTATCATAAACGGAGTCGTCACAGTGTGTTTTTTAAAAAGAATTTTGTTAATTAATTTTAATTATTACAAAAAATTAAATACCTAATTTTAATCAATAAAAAAATTCATTCAAATAATTAATGTTTGCAAAGAATTGTTTAAATAAATATTAAAAGTTTATTATATACAGTATTTCTTTTCTTAATTAATTAATTATAATTAATAAAAAGTGATTAACTAAATTAATTTTTTCGAAAGATTGTTTAAATAAATGTTTAGAAAGTTTATAATCTGCAGAGGCGTCATTTCTTTTTTAAACGAATTTTTTGTTAATTTAAATTTATAAAAAAATTAATTTATTAATTAAATGGTTTAAATGCAAATTTTAACAGTTTATTATAAACAGAGACGTAACTATATTTATTTTTTAAAGGAAGTTTTCTAAATTAATTAATTTTCATTGACAAAAAAGAATTAATTAGTTATTTTAATTAATTTTTTCAAAGAATTATTTAAATATACATTTAAACAGTTTATTTTAAACAGAGAGGTAACAATATTACTTTTTTAAAAGCATTTTTTGTTAATTAATTATTCTTAATTAATAAAAACAAATAATTAACTAATTTTAATTAATAAAAAAATTAATTAATTAAATTTTTTCTTTGAATTGTTCAAATGAAGATTTGAACTTTTTATTATAAACAGAGACATCACAATATTTAAGTTTTAAGGAATTTTTTAAAAATTATTAATTAAATTTAACAAATAAAAAAAGATGAATTAATTAAGTTCTTTTTTTAAATTTATTTTCATTAATTAAAATTAAATAATAATTAATTAATTAAATTATTTCTTTAAAGAATTGTTCAAATAAACAGTTCTACAGTTTATTATAAACAGAGACGTAACAATATTTATTAAAAAAAAAATAATAAATGCATTTGAAATAATTAAAATTAAGAAAATAAATGTGGTGCAGAATTTATTAATTTTTTTGTTAAAAATTCTACTATTGGGTGGAAATTTAATTATTGTTTCGAAAATTGAACTATTATCTTTGAAAATTGTATTTTTCGTCGAAGATTAAACTTTTTGTTTTACATTTGTCTTTTTGGATCGAAAATTTGTTCTTATGGATTGAAAAAAGATATCTTGTGGTAGAAAAGTCACTTAAATTAAAAAATCTACTATTATTAGTAAAACATTTAATTATTTTGTCGAAATTAAAATTTTTTAATTATTACATAAGTTTTTGTCCAAAAATTCAATTTTTTGTTGAACATTTGTGTTTTTAGCTTGAAAATTATTTTTTTTTAGTAAAAGTTTCATTTTTTTTAGTTCAACTGTTTTTTTTTTGTAGAAAATTATTTGTTTTTACCTTGAAATTGAAACAGGTAGAAATTACAACTTTTTTGTATAAAATTCGTTTTTTTTCTTACTTGAAACTTTCACAATTTGATTTAATTTTTTTTCTGTATTCTGTAAAATATTAAACTTGTCTTTGTCGTTTTGAAATTCAACAAATTTACGAAATATTTTATTTTTGGGGACTGAAAAATCTTTTTTGATTGAAATTTCTACTTTCTGGTTCAAAATAAACTTGTCTGTTGAAGGATCATCTTTTTGGCATAAAAATGCAACTAATTTGTGAAAATTTCGTCTTTTTTGGTTTTAAATTAATTTATATTTAAAAATTTACATATTCAAGTAAAAAATGCAATTTTTTTAAGCCTTTTTAGCTCGACAATTAAACTATTTGCTTAAAAATTAACTTTTCTGTTTAAAATTTATATTTTCGGATTAGAAATTGAACTGTTTTTATAAAATTCGTTTTTTTAGCTAAAAAATGGTACAATTTGGTGGAAAATTCAACTGTTTTGTTGAAATTGTAATTTGCTGTTAAAAAGTAATATTTTTGGGTTAAAAATTCAACTGTTTGTTAAAAAGATCGTCCCTTCAACTTGAAAATTCAGCAGTTTAGTAGAAGATTCAACTATTCACTTTTAAAATCCAACAGTTCGCTTCATAATTCATCTCTTTTTTTTTTAAAATCAACTATTTGGTTGAAAATGTAATTATTTTCTGGGAATTTTCATAAAAATCATATTTTCTGGTCGAAAATTTAACTTTTTGTTAAGGGTCATTTTGATTCATTGAAAAGTCAGTTTCTGGTATAAAAGTTATATTTTTTAGTCGAAAGTTAATTCTTTTTAGGTGAAAAGTGTATTTTTATATTATTGGTTCAGAATTCATCGATTTTATTTAAAAATGGATTATAAATTAATATTAATAAATTAATAATAAATTAAATTGTATTGTCGAAAATTCGTTTTTTAGCCTTAAGAATTAAAAAAAAATAAGTGGAATCTGTTTTTCTTCCTTGACTGAAAAATCCTTCAGGGTTACAAAATTTTTAATTGGTTGAAATTTCAACTTTTCGGTTAAAAACTAGTCTTTGTATTGTAACTCCAAATGTTTTCTAGACAATTTGTTCATTTGGGTTGCAAATTCAATTATTTTAGTAGAAAATTTAAATATTTGGTAGAAAATTTAAATATTTGGTAGAAAATTCCACAGTTTGGTTAGAAATGTATATTTTCGGACTCAAAATTCAAATGTTTTGTAGAAAATTCGTCATTTTGGCTTGAAAATTGAGCGTTGGTAGAAAATTCAACTTTTTGGTTGAAAATGATCTTTTTTTTAAAGACTGTTTTTTGTATTGAATGTTTGTTTTTATAAAAATTGGTATTTTTAACCTTTTCATAAAAAATTCAACTTGTTGGCTAAAAAATTAAACTTTTTTTTAAATGACAATTCACATGTTTGGGTTGAAAATTCATCTCTATTGTAAAAAATGTCATAATTTTGGGTTAAAATTAAAAAAGGTTGGTAGAAAATGTAAGTTTTTAGTTTAAAACTAAACTGGTTGTTGAAAAAAAGAATGTTTTTGTTGAAAATTGATATTTTTGGGTTGAAAATTCATATTTTTGTAGAAGATTCTTCTTTTTTGCTCGAAAATTGAACTGCTTAGTTGCAAATGAACTTTTTTGTTAAAAATCTATGTTTATGGGTTAAAAATTCAAGTGTTTTGTAGAAAAATCGTTTTTTCTTTTTGAAAATTCAACGATTTGGTTGAAAATTAACTTTTCATTTAAAAAATTATATTATAGGATTAACAATTGAACTGTTTTGTAAAATAATCTTCTTTTTGTTTAAAAATTTAACTACGTTTTAGGTAAATCGTTTTTTTTTCGTTCGGAAATTTAACAATTTGATAGCACTTTTTATTTTTTCTTGACTGAAAACTTTTTCTTGGTTGGAAATATGGTTTAAAATAAAATCCTTCTGTTGAAAAATCGTCTTTTTACCATACAAAATTCTACTACTTGGTAGAAAGTGAACCTTTCTTGTAGGAAATTCGACCTTTTCGCTTGAAAATTCCTCTATTTTAGTAGAAAATTGAACTGTTTGGTTGAAATTTCATTTATTATTATAAATGTTTATTTTCTATTGAAAGTTCCACTCTTTTGTACAAAAATCGTCTGTTTAGAATGAAAATTCCATAGCTTGGTAGGAAATTTCACTAGGTTCTTGGTTCATAATTAACTTTTTGACTGAAAATTGATATTTGCGGATTGCAAATTCAACTCTTTTTTTTTAGAAAATTCTTCTTTTTAGATTGAAAATTCCACTAATTCGTTAAAATAAGTATTTTTATTACAAATTTATACTTCTGGTTTGAAAATTCTAACTTTTTGGT
This sequence comes from Acraspis erinacei, assembly GCA_035041075.1. Taxonomy (NCBI): domain Eukaryota; kingdom Metazoa; phylum Arthropoda; class Insecta; order Hymenoptera; family Cynipidae; genus Acraspis; species Acraspis erinacei. Next base: position 2,404,361 of record JAWWLR010000166.1, on the reverse strand, counting down.
CGAAAAATCGTCTCTTTGTTTTAAAAATTTATATTTCTTAGTTGGAAATTTAATTATTGGGTTGAAAATTCACCTTTTTGTTTTAAAAATTTATTTTTTTTAGGTTGAAAATTTAGAAATTTGGTTGAAAGGTTTTTTTTATTGGGTGAAACTTTTACATTCTGATTCTGATGAGAATAAAATTAAAATTAAATAAAACTAATGTTTTATTTTGTTTACGTGAGGACTGAATAAACGTAAAACTTTGATTATGATAAATCTTTATTATATCACTTGATGACTAGATAATAACATAAAGATCCGTAATAACTGATTTCAATCACGTATGACTTTGTTCCACTTATTTTATTATACAACGCTAACATTCTCGTTCGGCCTATAATTTTTTTTTTAAATTCCTCTCGACGAAATCTAAATAATATTTCTCATTTAAATCATACATTTATAGCGCGCATTTCAACTTGCCTATCTAATAATTGAATTCTCAATCTGCAAATTCGAAGGATGCGAAAGGTTTAGATTTAGAGAAAATTTGTACATATGAAGAAAAATGGAAAAATTTCGCCTTGATTTACGAATCGCTTGCAATCCAAAATCAAAGAATTTTTTTCGCATTCTGCGTGTGCGTTCACATTTTGATTAAAAAACATTTTTTGTGCGCCCTGTGTTGCGTGGCAAAAGTTAATCGTAGAGATCACACTAGATATTATCACTTAGTAATTAGTAGTAATTAACAGGTGACACGTAATACATCATTAAATGGTCGAATTTTTAATTTTTTTTTAGTCACATATTTCGAAATTTTGTGGATTTGGAAACGACCTCTTCCAAATTTCGTGAGAAGGCAGAATGTGAAAGCGTTTTTGGCTTTCGTTTTGAATTCGACTTCTGACTTTGATTATTCGAGTAGCTCAGAGACAAAAAATTGCATGACGATGAACGAGGCATGCTGCGATTTTTCGACAGCCACGTTTATTACGATTAAATCTAATTTGAACTATTTACAGTATGACACTTCAATCCCTACCTTTCACACAAGCGCGGTAGACAACGATGAAATCGAACCTCGATCAAGTCGACATTGTATTCTTTTTTGGTTGAACCAAATTTAATTTTCAGAATTTATAACTTCTTTAAAAAATTACTTTAAAAATTCGTTACAATTTTCAATACTTTGAGGTTTTTTGAAGGTTTTTTAATTCGGGTAATTTTGGAAATTTGAATCTTAATTTCATAAATTTTTCAAATATTCCAAAATTGAAACAAAATTTGTAAGCTTTCGATTCAAGATTTGAATAATTGTAGAATGAAAAAAATTGATTTGTAGAAATTAGGTTTTCTGAAAAAATTAATTTCTTTTGAATCAGGAAGCTGAAATAATTCTTGTCGCGAGGTTGAATTTTCAAATCGTTTAGAATTGGAAACTGAAATTTTAAGTTTCCAAATTTAAAGCCTCGGCAGTCACAAGTGACAACTTTGAATAATTTGAGGATTTGAAGGTTTTTAAATTCAAAATATTTTTTAAGTTTGAATCACAGTTTCATAACGTTTTCAAATCTTCCTAATTTCGAAAATAAATGTGAAGGCTTTCGATTCAAGATTTGAATAAGTTTAGAATGGAAAAAAATAAATTTGTAGAAATTAGGTTTTCTGAACAAATTTATTTTTCTTTCAAATTCGAATGAGTTCGGATTTCGAAAGCATTTAAAATTGGAAACTAAAATTGAAAGTTTCCATATTTGAAGCATCTGGAGTTACAATTTAAAATCCTACGCTAATCGAGGTTTTTGAAGGTTTTTAACTTATTGTTAATTTGGGAATTCGAATTTCATAAATTTTTCAAATCTTCCAAATTTCAAAAAAAATTTGTAAACTTCCGATTCAAAATTTGAATATATTTATACTTATAAAAAATTATTTTCAGAAATTGTAAGGCTCTATACAGAGTTACAAGTTACAATTTTAAATAATTTTAAAGAATTTAGAAGAAGTTTAAAGATTTCAAGAAATTTGATCGAATTTAAAGAATTTTAGAGATTTTAAAATAAATTTATTGGTTTTAAATATGCCCTATTCAAAATGACTTTTTATTTTGAATGTTTTTTTTAATAATGAAATTTAAAGGTATATAATTCAAAAAATTTCCATTTCGTAAAATGAAAATGGTCTAATACATTGAAATGTTAAATTATAATTGTATTGTTTAATAACAATTTGCAAATATGGAATTTCAGAAGGTTAAATTTTAATCATTTCGAACGGAAAATTATTCACATTCAAAAGTTTTTAACTTTTAAGTTATTCAACTTTAAATGCTTCTAATTAGAAGTAATAAGTATGATTCCAATTCCATTAAATTTCAAATAATGCAATTTTAAAAATTCTAATCTGAAAATATTCAATTTTTTACTTCTTTAAATTGATCTTCAAAATCCATTTAAGATAAAATGTTTATTTTTCGACGCGTTTAATTAGAAGCTTTAGAATTTCAACTACCTTTTAATAAAATTGTTAGATTTTCAAATATTAATTCTAAAATTTTTGAATTTTAAGAGTTCCTGGTTCCTTGGAAATTCCTCGACAAGTTACCAAATTTTTTTAAATGCCTTGAAATTTGTTTAAATAGTCATAAAGTATTTCAACTCGTTTTAATCCCTTGAAGCTTTTTAATGCTCTTGAAAATTGGCATTTTTAAAATACCCTAAAATGGAAAACAAAATTGGAATACCTACAAATTATTGACATCTACTAAAAATTCTGTAGAATCTTTTAAAATATCCTACAAAATTCAAAACAATTCATGTATTAATTTCTTGAAAGAAAAGTGATTAGTAATCTTTTTATTAAAAAAAAAGTTTCATAGTGCCTTCATTTTCAAAAAACGAGATCTTTGAAATTGAAGCTTTCTAATTGAAATTAATGAAAAATGCTTTCAAGCTTTCTAATTTGGAAATAAATCTTCCAATTTAGGTTGAAAATTGATATTTAAAAAAATTGAGATCTGCGTCCAAATTTAAAGCAACCGAACTTACAAATTTTCAAATTTAGAGGAGAAAAAAATAAAAAACAATTTTTGAGATTGAAGTTTTCAAGCTTTGTGATTTAAAACCCAATCTTCCAATTCAAGTTTGAATATTGAACTTTGAAAAAAAAAGTTCGATTTGCGTCCAAATTTAAAGTATCCGAAATCGAAAATTTCCAAATTTTTAAGCCTCAAAATTTAGAGGAGAAACAAATAAGAAACTCCTTTGAGATTAAGAGCTTTCAAGCTGTCTAATTAGAAACCAAATCCTCCAAACTTCATAATTTCAAACCAAATCATCCAATTCAAGTTTAAAAATTGAAAAAAATTGACGATTTGTGTTGAAATATAAAGTACCCGAATTCGCAAATTTCCGAAATTGTAAGCCTTCAAATTGAGAGAAGGAAAAATAAGAAACCTTTTTTAGATTGAAGCTTTCTAGCTTTCTAATTTGCAACCAAATCTTCCAATTTAAGTTATTAAATTTAAATTTTCAAAAAAGTGACGGTTTGTTTCCAAGTTCAAAACAACGAAATTTCAAATTTTGAAAGCCTTCAAGTTTAGAGATAAAAAAATCAAAAAATCCCTTTGAGATTAAAACTTTGAAGCTTTCTAATTTTATTATCTTGGCTTGCATCGAAGCTCGACGAAACTGAACTACAAGTCTACGAGTTGACGTCGATTTGGAAGTTAATCGTAACCGAAAACGAGGAACTTGTACATAAATATATCTATATTACTCGTAATATCAATTATGCGTATCTACGATAATGCATGGCGCGTGATTATTTATTAGTGTCCGAAATAATGGAGCCGTTTGCATCCGTGGCATTTTTTGCGCATATTGCATCGGAGTAAACGGGAGGGACGGCGCGTCAAATACAGCTTAGAATAACGCCACATTTTTCTTTAATTTACAAATTAATTTAGGAATAAAGATTTCGCCAATTTAAACTTCTCTTTTCATCTATTTATTTAATAAAAAAATATAGATTCATAATAATATAACAACAAAAATTTAAAGAAAAAAAATGGTCCCGTAAACTGGGGCTAAGCGGCGCATGCATGGGGGAAGGTCGTGCACCACATTTATTCTGAATTTAAAATTCAAAATTCCTTCTTTTCGATTTCGCAATTAAAATTTTACCATTGTTCGTTGGAAAACTCTATAATTGGTACCTAGAAGAAGAAAATATCGCATTCAGAAATGTAGAATTAGGAGTGTGCCACTTTACCCCTCATCCATCACTTAGCCCCAATTTACGGTAATTACTAGGGATAATTGATAAAAATTTCTTGAATATCTAACAGCAATAATGTACAAAAGTAATAAGAAAATGAAAATAAAAAAAAATAATAGTAATATATTTATAATAATTGTTCTATTTTGGGGAAAGCGTTATTCTATACGGTATTCGGAGGGGTTGAATTTTGGGGGGTTATGTGGCATAATGAGCGTGGTGGTGATGATGAGATGGCGGTTCACTAAGCCAAGAATCTGGCGAGGGGGGGAAATCTGGGTAACCAGGGCCTCCTCCTCCACCTCCTCCACCGCCTCCACTTGATTCGTTGCTCAAGTCTGAAGCTGGTCCAGGTACCATTCCTCCTGGTCCTCCTGAAAAAATTCAAAAATTAGAATTTTTATATTTTCATCGTACTTTTGTACAAGGAGGGGAAGTGATGAGAAATGAAAAAAGGAGTAGTAGGGAAAGTAAGGGAAAATTGAGGGAAAGAAAGAAGGGAAAATAAGGGGTGGAGAATTGGGGAAGTGAGGGGAAATTGGGAGAGGTAAAGAAATGAAATGAGGATACAATAGAGGGGGAGAAGAATAAGAAAAGAGGGGATTATGGAAGGAGAAATGAGGTGCAAATAACTAGGGGAAATGAAGGAAATTATTAAGAAATCAGTGTGGAGAAAGCAAGGAATGCGAGGGGAAATACGGAGAGGAGAAGGAAGGGGAAATTATGGTGGAAAAGTAGGGGAAGTGGCGGGTGATTAGGATAGGGAAATTATGTGGTGTGAAGGACAATAGGAAGTGGGCAAGTACGGGAAGTAGTGGAAATGAGGTGAGAGTAACTAGTGGAAGAGAGGGGTAATGAAGGGAGGATAAATGAGAAGTGGAAGTAAGAGAACTGCGGAATAATAAGGGGAGGCGAAATAGAAGAGAGGGCACATGGTAGAAAATTAGGATAGGGGAAGTGGAGTGGCTGGGGGCAGGAGTAAGGGAAGGGTGAGGTAGCTGAAGAAGGGAGAGGAGGTATAGAAGTAAACGAGGAAGAAATTGGAGAAGGGTTGGTGTAAAGGGTGATGTTTGGAGAGGGGGAGTAAGAGAAGAAAAATATAGGGGGAGGGTTGCACGACTAGATTAATATCTTAATAGGCTAAAAAACACTGTTTTGCAGGCGCGCGTCGCCTGCTTTGAATAATTTTTTGTTTATAACACAGTCAAGTTTATGCAAGGCTTATTCGATTCCTACCTTACCGTAATTTTTTCGCAATAGTTCACAATTCCAGAAATTTAGGACCATAGAAACGTTTCTCAGATCCTTTCATTTAATTTTACAAATTTTCAACGGGATATCTCAATTCTTGTAGACGTGAGTTGTTGTGGAAAAATGTCGGTAAATTAGGAATCGGATGAATATTATTTAAAGTAATAGAAAACATTAAAAAATAAGAAAATACGATTTTTTCTGGCTGAAAGTTAATTATTTTTAATTGAAAAGTCTACTGTTATATTTCTGATTGAATATTCATCTTTTCTGCTAAAAATTTAATTATTTTGTTGAAAATTTAACTACTTCGTCAGAAAGTCATCTTTTTTGAAAATTCCACTGCCTGGTTTCAAGTTGAACTACTTAATGAAGATTTATTTATTTTTTAAATGTCAGTACTTTAAAAAAATTTATTTCATTAACTATTTTTTTTGCTATTGCCATTTTTCTTGACGATTGATCTTGAATTATCTTTATTGGGTGATAATTCAACTATCTGGTTAAAAGTTCAACTACATTGTTGAAAATTAATTTTTTGTTTAAAACTGTAGAGAATTTACTGTTTTAACTGCAAATTTAACTATTGCATTCTTGGTGGAAAATTGTTCTCTTTTATTCTTTTTTGGTAGAAAATTAATCTTCTTGGTTAAAAATCAATCTTTATTGGTTGAAAATTCAACTATTTTAGTTAAGAATATAGTTTTAATTTAATTCAATTAAATTTAACTATACATTTTTCTTTGAATTTTTAATAGGTATTTTACATTTGAAAAAGCAACTAGTTGTTTAAAAGTTAATCTATTTTAGTCGATGATTCAACTAATTTGCGGAGTATTTGTCTTTTTTCGTTGAATTTACCTGTCTATGATTTAGAATTAAAATATTTTTATGGTTGAAGATTCATTGTTTTATTTCAAAATTAATAACTTTGTTGAAAATTAGTTTTTTCGGTGTAAAATTAATTTTATTTTACTGAAAATGTAACCTAATTAGTGAACGAATCATCTTCTTGGTTTGAAAATTCAACTACTTATTCATAAAATTAATCTTTCAATATATTTTGACTTTAAATCTTAGGAATTTGGTACCTGCATTCATTTTATTCAAGGGAAATATTATTTAAAATCTAATATTAAATAATTAAAAAATGAAGGAGAAAATATCGTCATTTAGTTCTATTTATAAAATAAAAAATATATTTACCAAGGGTAGTGTAGACGGAAAGTCCAGCATCAGGAGGGTAGGGAAATTGCGATGGTAAGGACGGTGATCTGGACGTTGAAAGATGATAAGGGGGTGTCGTGGCACCCAGGTAACCACGTGGTGGTCCACTATTACCGCCACTTCCTCCACCTCCAGGACTTGCACCATCTCCGTCCAATCCCATGTTTACCACGGTCCCATAACTGTCATTACTCAAATCTGCAATAAAATACAACATATATTATTCAGATGTCAAAGGTATTAAGGTCAGCCTCAAATATGAGGAGTGATAGTCTAAGTCTCAAATATTAAAGGAAGTTCAGGGTAAAAAAGCGAAGCGTTAGAGTTTCAAAGGTCAGAGGTCAATAAAAAATGTTATGTAAAGGTCAAAGAGCGGGGGTTCGACTAAAACGGTCAGTTGTCAAATTTAAGTGCTCACAGTCTAGAACTGAAAGGTTAAAGGGATATCAGGTTCAAGTAGCAAAGAGTTAGGAGTAAAAGGTCAAAAGTCAGGCTTTATAGTCTAGTGCTCAAAGTTTAAATGGACCTCAAGGTCAAAAAGCCAAGCATAAGGGTCAAAAGGTCAGAGTTTAAGTGAACTATTGATTTTTTAAATAGTTATTTTATTTTTTTAAATCAGTTTTTACTTTAAAAATTTCTAATTTCGAAAAGCTAAAATTTTTTAAAAATATTTAATTCCAAATTTTTTAAATTTAAATCCAAATTCCAAAAATGAATAGAAAACATTTCAAGACACGTGAAAACGTATGGTTGTTTATTATGCGATGAGGAGAGCCGTAGTAGAAAAACCCCTCAATTATCAAATTTACAAGTCGCAGTAAATTTTTTGACCCTTCGCAAAATGTGAACGAAGCTTATTCCACTAAATTAGAAAATATCTGATTTCTTATTAATGATTTTAAAACGTGAATTGCGTTAAAAAAATTATCTTAAAATACTGATTTTATCTTGGTTTTCTTGCCTTTTTTATATGTTTTGTTTGATAATTGATGAACTTAGAAGGCAGACAATTCTTTTACAGGCGCTAATAATAAACATACGGCGAGCGTCACGCTAATAACCAGAAAAGAGTAGGTATGGCGTGACTTTGGACTTTAGTGTTCAGGATCATCTGCCTCTGTCCTGATTTGCGGGGTAGATAAAGGCCACCCCTAAATAATAAGTATGGCACTCCTGTGATAATATTTTGAGGGAAGATAGAAAACATGAGTCCATGATGTAATTAGAATGATATAGGAATTTTACAAAAATTAGGGAAGTCAGTGAAATGTGATAAGTACAATTATTCTTAGTTTTTTTTGTTTGTTAAATGATTGATTATATTAAAAATATTAGATTAATGCTTGATATTTTTATTTTTATTATTAATTTTACTCTTAGTCCTTCGAAATAGAATGTTTGAAATTAAAACAAGATAACTGAAAACTCTCGATAAATATATGTCAAATAACTAATCAAATGAAACATATATTTATTAATTAAAAGTATTTGATTTGATTAATTGATTAATTTTAATTGCTTAGATTTGCAAATTTCCCTGTATTGAAAATGATATAGTTTGGGATACTTTAGAATTTCGGTAATTTTATTTTTTAATTATCTATTATCGGAAATTTTCAAATTTTGTAATATAATAAACTATCGGGAATTATAAATTTTCGGCGGTTCCATAATTCTGGGAATTTTATTTATCGGGATGTTTCAGTTTTCCTATTAGAATATCGATCAAAACAAAAAAGAAATAATTAAGGATATGATTAAAGTTGCACCCCTGAAAATTTGGCGCTTTGCAAATAGTTTAGAATTACTTAAGTAACTAATTATAAACTTCGAATTCAAAGCATAACATGTTTTAAGAATCAAAGCATTTTATATTATTATTAGACTATTATATTTCTTAATAAAATTGTTAAACATTTAGTGTTGATTTTTAAGAGTCTATTGATTCAAAAAATAAATAAGGAACAATCATCGAAAATTATTTACTGATGAAAAATGCCACCTGAAACTGAAATTAGCTCCCTTTGTCAGTAGGTATAGAGAGTTTGTGTCAGACATGTTAGAAGTAATTCTACTTTTCTATTTTAGTTTGAAAACAAAATAATCTTCACCTTTTAAAGTTATAAATATAATTGAAATAGTAAGAATCCAATAACATAATCAAAGATTTTATACTTCTAATTAATGCTAAGAATGTTATTGTTAAAAATGCTTGCCTGATTCTTCAGTTTAAATGCACAAAAGACGAAGTACACCAAAACTTTTATTTTTAATTAAGAATTTTTAATCAATACTTTCCATTTTTTTCTTCAAATATCATTCTTTAAAATTAAAAGAAAGCTCCAATTTTTGTTAAATTTGAAACACTTTAAACATTATTTAAAAAAAATGTTATTGTATATAAATTTGAGAGTTTGTTCACTTTATAAAGAATGTTTTAAACAAAATTGTACCTTTTTTGAAATATAATCAAATTTCAAAAACTGTAAAATTCTTGAACAAAAATCGAAATGGAATATTCATAAAATTATAAGCTTTCCGTCACTTAAACATTTCCAACAGTTTATAATATTAACGAATTTAAAAATAATAGATAATTCCCTAAATAGAATTTTCGACGTACAAAAATGTCCGAATTATAAAACTTTTGAATCTAACAATAGCATTTTTTTAAATAATAAATAAAATGAAAAATTTCTTTTTCAGATGAAAATTGAAATATTTTATTTAAAATTCCACGTTTTCGATTGAAAATCAAGTTTATTGTTGAAAAAAAACCAACTAATCTGTTAGTCAAATAAGCTATTTATTCAAAAATTTAATTATTTTGTTGGAAATTCACTTTTTTTTTTGTTAAAAATTTTTCTTTCATCGGAAATTCGAAATATTTTTGTTTTTTCAAAATTTACACTTTGAAATTGAAAATTGAACTATGTGGTTAAAAATTCGTTTATATTTGGGTAGCAAATCTGGCTTGTTGAAAATTCATAATTTTCATTAAAAATTAGATTTCTTGTCCAAGATGATCCTTTTAGGGTCTAAAATTCAACTGTTTTTATAAAACATTCGAGTTCTTAGCTTAAATTTGTTAACATTTTTTTTTAAAGTCGGTTACTCGAGTGGACAATTAATCTAATTTCTTTAAAAAAAACATCTAGTTGGTTGAAAATTCAACTATTTTGTTAAAAATTCTTTCTGTTCTTCAAATTCAATTAGCTCAGAATTCGATTTTTTTTGTTGAAAAGTGATTTTTCAAACTGAAAATTCATCTATTCTATTTTTGTTTGAAAACTATCCTCTTTGATTAAAAACTCTGGTATTTTGTTACTTAAATACTTTGGTCGAAATTGAATAGACGAAATAAGAATAGTTTTACCTCTTTCCGGAAGAGAAAAGTCTGCCAGAACAGAAATTTATACCGGAAGAGAAAAGTATACCAAAAGAGATAAATATGCTGGAACAGAAAATATTCCAGCAGAGAAAATAAAAATTCGTCAGAAAATATTGGAAGAGAATATTAAAATCCGGCAGGATATGCCGGAAGAGAATACACAACGTAAATTACTAAGGACTCTAAATCATATAACATGCTAAAATGGCATAATTTTATTTTACGATCTGATAGTCAAATATAAGGCTGGGTTCACAAGTTAATAAAAACAGAGAGTTTTGATAAAGCACGGGAAGTTTAGCGGGCGATGGGCATTTTAGAGGGTGAAAATGGTGAAAATTAATCCAACCACGTTGGTGGGTTTCAATCGGGAGACAGAAAAGTATAATGGCGGTGGTAAATTCGACGGTGTTTCGAGCGGTCCGCAATCTTCCTGAAATCTCGGACGCCGTGCTGGCAGTTAGCCCAAGCCATCTCCTGAATATTTCAAGAGATCTTCCTCCCAGGCCTCCGACTTCACGGAGCGAATGTGCCATTGTGCCATCGAATCTACCACCAGGGAATATATTTCCAACAAAAGCGAAAGAAAGCTTTTCTAGCCCAGGAAAATAAATTACTATTGGAAAAAATCACTCAAATTTTCTATTAAAAATTAGTCAAAGTAGGCGAAATAAGGCTACAAAAAAGGACTCATATCCTATCCTTTTTGATACTATTCGATTCTATTTTATACGATTCTGAATCAATCCTATCCTATCCTATCCGATCCCAACTGATTTTATCTAATTCTACCCTATCTATCCAATTCTATCCGATTCTCATATCCTATCTTATCTGATTCTATCTTATTCTACCCCAACCTATCCGATTCTATACGCCCCTATCCCATTTTATTCGAGTTTAGCCTATTCTATCGAAATATAACCTATTCTATCCGAATATATACCATTCTATCCGAATATTTTCTATTTGTCCGACTCTACCCGCTTATATACGATTTATTCCGATCTTATCTGATCCTATTCGATCTTATCCGATTTTACCCTATTCAATAATAAAATTAGACATTTTTGGTTCAAAAATAATTCTTTAATTACTTTTGGTTAAAAATTGTACTATTATATTTTTGGTTAAGAATTTATCTTTTGTCGTTAAAAATTTTATTATTAATATTTCTTTTTTTCGCATAGCCTGTCCTGATGATTATACTTTAGGTTAAAAATATTATTATTCGTTTGAAAATTCATATTTTTGGGTAGAAAAATTTAGTGTACAATTTGTGCTTTTTCTGAAAAATGCAACACTTTGGATTATTATTTTTCTTTATTGACTGAAAATCTTTTTTGGCTAAAAGCTGAAAATTTGTTTTTTTGTTTTGAAAATTAATCTCTTTAGGGCTATATCAATTTTTTTGGCTAAAATGCAACTTTTTGTTGTAAAAGTAATCTGTTTTTGGTTGAAGATTTAACCCTTTTGTAGAAAAATTCTTTTTATTTTGTTAAATTCAATTGATTATTATTTAAAATTTAAATATTATTTGGTTGAAATATCAGCTATTATTTTTCCATTGAGAATTCATCTTTTTTATTTAAAAATTCATCGAATTGATTGAAACTTTTAACTTCGCTGTTAACAATCAATTTGTTTAATTAAAATTTCACTTCTTTGATTCAAAATATTGATAAAAATTATTTTTTTTAAACTGAAAATTTAAATAATACTTTCTTGGTTAAAAATGTATATTTTGATTAGAAATTACATGTATTTTGGTTGAATCTTCAACTATTTGGTAAAAAATTTGACTTTTGCTGAAAATTATTTTATTTTAACTGAAAATATTTCGTATATTTTGGTACAAAATGGAACCCTTTAGTAGCAAATTCATCTTCTTAACTAGAACATTCAACATTTGACATGTTTTTTTCTTAATTGTGTGAAAAAATTTTCTTCGTTGGAAATTTAACTTTTATTGAAACTTCATATTTTTGATGGAAAAATGAAATACTTGATTGAAAATTCGTTTTTTTCTGTTGAAAAATAATGTTTCATGTATTTCATAGAAAATTCATTTTTTTGTAGAAACCTAATCTTCTTAGTAAAAAATTTTGTTTTGTTTTGTTGAAGATTCATTACTTTAGTTAAAAACATTTCTTCTGTTCAAGATGTAACAATTAGATTTAAACTTGTTTTCTCTTTTTGGTAGAAACTTAATTTTTTAACTGAGAATGAAACTATTCCATTTTTAGTTGAAATTTATCTTCCTCATTTGGAAATTTAACTATTTTTTGGAAAGTTTGTGCATTTGGTGGCGAATTTGTATCTTTGGTAGAAAAGTCATCTTTTTGTTTAAAAATTGAACTGTTTCATTTTTGTTTGAAAATAGTTTCTTTTTAGCAGAAAATTCACCTTTTTAGTTAAAAACTCATATATTTGTTGAAAATTCAGTCTTTTTTGGCAGAAAATTAATCTTTTTGGTTGTAAATTCATGTTTTTTAGTAAAAAGTCAACTATTCAGTTATAAATTTATTTTCATGGTTGAAGATTTATCATTTCAGATGAATTTTAGTACAAAACTATGTTTTTTTACGAAAAAGCTTACCATGGTGGCCGAAGGAGGAGTCGAGATCAACTTTAAGCTCATCTTTATCGAGGAGCTTATCATGCCTTGGAGAATGTCCTCCAGTGCCATTTCCCTTCATTCCTCGGAAATATTGCGACCATCTCGTTCTTCCGGCATCTTTTTTCAACCTTTTTTCTTTCGCTCTCCTAAAAAAAATTATTTATCAGTAAATTTTTTGCTACATTTTTCATGTATAATATGAGGGGTTTCTCCTTTCCCACTCCATGATTAAGAAAAACAGTTTGACACTTCTTAATTGTTTTTCTAAGTTTTATTTTTATTTTGGAAATCATTCGAAAATGGCAGATTTAAATTTGAAAATTTCTCCAGGGCATAAAAATAAAATCTAGAAAGTTTTTAATCTGTAAATTACTTAAATGCCTAACCTTTCAGTTCAGAAACGTTCTATGTTTGCATTTGTATTTTAACGAAGGACATTTACAATTAATATAAACATCAATTGAGGGATTAATCAAATGAAATTGAAAAAAGTGTAATCTTAAAACTGAAAGTTTGTTGATTTGGAGTAATCAAAACTGCAAATTAAAGCACCCTAAGTGGAACTCTTTTAAATTTTAAAATTTGTCAATTGAAGCTACAAAAATTATTTATTTAAACGCTCAGGTGTAATAAAATAGGTTCCTCTTCCAAATCAGTATAAAATTGAAAATAGACAGCTCGCCCCTTTTTTTGGAATTAAAAATACAAAATTTGCCCACGTTCATCAATAACAATGTTAAAAATAAAAATTGGTCACCTCCTAATCAGAAAAACAATTAATGACAAAAAAGTCCTACTTTCGAAGTCGCTAAAAATCTTTAAAAACAAAAAAGGTTCTTCGCCCAATTTCGAAAAGAATTGGAAACTAAAATTAACTTAATTCCAACTTAATGAACATCTTAAAAGTATCAAATGTTCTTCTGCCCAAACAACCAAAACTTAAAAATGAAAAATTTACTCGCTTAAAGACCATTGAAAATTTCTTTAAATACCAAAGTTGCCAATCTTCAATAAGACGAAAACGTGGAAAACATAAAAATCCTCCTTTAATCCGGAAAAAAATTAAATACCAAAATTTTCTTCTATTTAAAAAAAATTATAATTGTGATATTGAAACACTTTATAATTGCATCCTTTCAAGTTGAATTATTTTTATATTAAGTCGTTTCGAATAAATAATTTTTCAGATCTTGTTTATTGATCAAAATTTAATTCAGTTTTTTTTTCATTAAAAAAATTTAATTGCCGATTTAAGGCTTTCTATTTGAGATAATTCAGTTTCAAATTGTTTAGTTTTGAAAATGTTATTTATAATGGCTTATTTGAAATGAAATATTCGAATATTTAAGTAGGATTTAAAATTATTTAAAAATTGAAATCGTTTTAAAAAATCAATCATAATTCAATTTTTAACACTCGAACCACAGTTTAGTTTTAAAAGTCATCAAATAATTTATTTTTACAGTTCATAAACTTGCAAGGTTTTCCATCCAAAATTTCCAAATTTAAACGATTTGTACGATAACTTGTTTCTGTTTTAAAAACGCAATTTGAAAATTATTTTAATAACTTAAAAACTCCATTAAATTCAAAATTTACGAAAAAGTTGAAATTGAACTTATTTTTAATTTTATTACATCTTATTATATGAAATTTGTTATATTTCGAGTGATTAGATAGATTTCTTAAATTAGGCAAATAAGTTGATCAAAAATAAATTTACTGTCATTTACCGGTTTCAATAATAATATTTATGACAAAAATAAATATTTTTATATTAATTTAGAAGTACTTAGGAATTTAGTTTCAAACAAATAAAAACCTACAAATGGCGACAGAAAAAAGAAAAATATAAATTTTTTATATTTTGGGAGTGGATATTTAATAAATGGTTTGTTTCTCATTTTTCAATTCGAGTTCATATCGATAAAAATAGGAAAATTCAATTTTCCACGAAAGTGAGTGTTCTCTGGAAATATGAATGTTGGTAGTGGAG
>JAWWLR010000166.1:2367437-2382160 GCA_035041075.1 Acraspis erinacei | reverse complement strand
GGTGCGACGGCGTGGGGTATTTAGGGGGAGTAGGGGAGAGAAAGTATGGGAGGGGAAGTTTTAACAACTTAATTAACGTCTTATTTTTTATAAATACAAATATATATATTGAATAAATTTTTACCTATTTTGGAACCAGACTTGGACCACCCGCATGTCGAGTCCTGTATCGGCTGAAAGCTGCTCTCGAACATGCCTGGCTGGTTTTGGACTTTGGTTGTACGCCAACTTGAGAGTCTCCAATTGTTTTGCAGTGATCGTAGTCCGCGGTCTTTTGTTCGGTTGATCACCGTCGATACTTCCACCATCAGCCAGTTCTGCAATCCCCAAAAAATTTGAAATTGACATTTTGTTCGATATTTTTATTTAAAAATATAAAAAATAAGAAAAATATGTTCATATAACATTTTGAATACTTTTTCCAATATAAAATGGATTTAAAAAATTTTTTAAATGTTTAAAATTCAACTGAATTGTAGAAAATTAAAAATTTCAATTTCCTTTAATTCAGCTGAATTTTTAACAGTTACAAATACAAATATTAAAAAGTTGAAATAAAAATCTTATATTTGTATAACTTTACACTAGAACCTGATAAATAAAAATTTCAATCCATGATACAATTTTGTCGATAAAAGTCGATTTTCCCGAAAATAGGATATCATTGGAAAAATGAAGAGATTGAAACAAAATTGAGAAGACAATTTTGAATTTCCTTTAATTTTCCACCGCTCAAAATTCAGATTATTTGTAGAAAATTGAAGAATAAAAATTCTACAGAAGTATTTTTAACAGCTGTATTTCCCACAGTTAAAATTTGAACAGTTCAAAGTTGGAAAAAATTCAAAATTCCAAATTAAAGAAAATTGAAAATACAATTTTCAACAGTTGAAAAAATGTTATATTTAAATGGTTTTACACTAAAATTTGGTAAATAAACATTTAAATTCATGCAAAAATGTTGTGAGAAAAGTGGAAAATTTATGAGATTTAAAAAAATTCACACTCTGATCATCTCCTTGTTAGCCTGTTTTAATGGTATTTAATTTAGAGCTTTTATATATCATTAGGAAAAAATTGAAGTTTCTACAAAAAATCATTGTGAAATATTTAATTAATAAAATCCTCTTGTCCAGATCTTTCTAGTTCAAGTACATATTTATAAATAGCTTATCACACAAGGATCGCTCCATATTTTAAGATTTACATTTGCTTGATTGTATATTGGTTTCCTAATGGAAAAACGCAATAATAAAAGGAATAAAGAAATGGAGAAGTGAAGAAAGTGGAATCGGAATTGGAGAAAATTTAAAATTCAACTGCTGAATAATCAATTTTTAATTTCCTGCAATTCAGTGGAATCTTCAGCATTAGAAAATTGAACTGTTGAAAATTCTATTGAATTGAATAAAATTTAAAATTGTAGATTGAAAATTGAAGAAAATTCAAAATAGAATTTTCAACTGTTGAAAAAAACAACAGTTAATAATTAAATTTTAAATTTTCTCCAATTCAGTTGAATTTTCAACAATTAAAAATTTCACTGTTGAAAATCCAACCCAATTGAATAAAAAATTGAAAAAGGAAAATTGATTTTTCTACAATTTAGGTTAAAATTTAAACTGTTCATAATTGACAAAAATGTAAAATGTAAAATTCCCAACACTGATCATCTTCTTCTTAGCCTCGTTTGACGAAATTTAATTTTGGTAGGTTCCTAAGCGACTAAATTTATAATTTTATACAACATTACAAAAAAATTGATCTTTCAACCAAAAATCTAATGGTAAATTTTAACAAAACTTATCGTAATTTATATTGATTTCCTAATGGAAAAGGACAATAGCAAGATAAAGAAAGTGGGATAGTGACTGAGTACATATATATAAAATTTGAATAAATAAATAATTGTGTATTTTACCTTTGGCCTTGGCTTGCTCGTAGTCAGCTTTACATACGAGTTTCCTGTCCTCCATGAGGTAAAACTCGTCACCGGTACCTAGTTGTCTGGAGCACATGGCACAGGAGAAACAGGGAAGGTGATAAACTAACTCTTGGGCCTTGCGTACCATCTGCGAAGGTGCCACACCCGATCCGCAGCCAGCGCATTTTGTCCCGAAACGCCTGCCACACCAACAGCACGCAACATCTTCACATTACATTCCCACATAATTTCTTCCTTATTTCTTTCGCGAGAGATTCGCCCAATTTCTCATTTTAGGACCATTTTAATATTTTACCAAGAAATTTCATTTTTCGAAACACCAAAAAAATGTTATAATAACGTATAAGGAGATTGGTACTAG
This sequence comes from Acraspis erinacei, assembly GCA_035041075.1. Lineage (NCBI taxonomy): Eukaryota > Metazoa > Arthropoda > Insecta > Hymenoptera > Cynipidae > Acraspis > Acraspis erinacei. The sequence goes on along the minus strand of JAWWLR010000166.1, from coordinate 2,379,854 downwards.
CATTTACAAATTTGAGGAAAAAATTACCAATTGAGAATCAAGAAACAGCAATGAGGCAGCATTTATAGTTGCAAATTCCTCTTACCGACAAAAAAGACATGCTGGAACATCAATAGTAAGAAATTCGACGTGGGATCCTAAGTAGGATCCTAATCCTAGCAGTAAATGACGTCAAAACCTACGTCAGATCCTACGTCGGATCCTAATGGTTTCCGAAATCAGAAATGATGTAGAAATCAACGTAGAATATTGGGATCGTTTTCGACATCGGAGCATACGTAGAATCGTAATAGTTTCCTACATCTAAACCTACGCATGATCCTGCATCGGATCCTAATAATATTTGATGTAGGAAACGACGCAAAAAACATTGGGGATTATTGGGATCTTTTCCGAAGCACAATCCTACGTAGAATCTTAATAAATTCCTACGTCATAACCAACGTTGAAACATACGTGCGATTCTACGTTGGATCCTAATATTTTTTTACATCGCAACGAACGTCGAAACCTGCACTAGATTCTACAGCGGATCCTAATAATTTCCGACTTCGCAACAGATACAGGATATATCGTTGAATATTGAGATCGTTCCCAATTTTGGAAAGCACTTAGGATCCTAATATTTTCTTGCGTAGTAATCGACGTCGAAATCTGCATGCAATTCTGCGACGGATCCCAATATTTACTGACGTCGTGAATGACGTAGAAAATGTCGATTACTGGGATCTTTTCCGAAATCGGATTATACGTAGGATCCTAATAGTTTTGCTAAGTCGTAACCGACGCTGAAACCTACGTATGATCGTACGTTGGGAAAGACGTAGGAGACATCGTCAAATATTGGGATCGTTTTCGACACCAGATCCAAGATAGAATCAAGATAGTGTCCTACGTCAAAACCTACGTATGATCCTGCGTCGGATCCTAATATCTTACGAGATCAAAAAAGACGTAAGAAGCATAGTCGAATATTTAGATCTTTCCCGAAGTACAATCCTACGTAGGATCTTAATCGTTTCCTACCTTACACAATGGGACATAAAAATCTGTGTGGACAAGTTATTATTTAGAAGTGATTTCTCAACCGATTTCTATTTCTTTTAAATAAAAGATAATGAAATTCCGCATAAATCTGATCAAGCCAATTTTGTAAAAGGGTTATTAATTTTTTGTTATTTAATAACAAAAATGAAAACATTTCTTTTAGAAGAGTAACAATTTTTTAGGATTGCTTGGATTCAATCTGAAATACCTAAAATCAATTAAGTAACTATATATAAAAGTTTTATAATAGCTAAAAAATTGTTAAAAAATATATTGAATTTATTATAAACAATTAAATGAGTGAAAATGGATTCATGAGAAGTAACAGTGCTTCGTCTATTAATTCGCACTAAGTTTGAACAATTGATAGAAAAAAACGTGTTTTAATTGAATTAATGAAAGATAATAAATAATTCATTATTTTAAGAACAAATTTTATATACAATTGTTATCGACAGCAGGTAGACATGATGAAATAAATCAATTTCTACTGAATCGGCCAAGAACTATACGAAAATATAATTCTCAACGTAATTAAGTGTAAATAACTAATTTCTATATCCTTAGGGAGCTTACATGACAATCAAAAATTTTTATTGTTTAAACAAATTTTTATCATATGAGCATTTTATAAGAAAATAATTGCGTTTCTCTTAGATATTCTCAGCCTATTAATTAGTAATGTCTCTGTGCTATTAATCGACAACAAAGTAAATAATTTAAAAACTTTCTTTGGAAACCTTAATAACGATCTACTATTGTTATTAGCATTAACAAATAATTAGATAAATGTGTATCCTCTCATACATTTGTGTGAGTTTTAGAATAGATTTCGTAAAGCTAGAAAGTCGAGGTTTCTAAAAAAAAGTTAAAAAAAAATAATTAACACTTGTTTACTTTGGGAAAACTAAGTTTTTACCTTTCAAAATAGCTGAAGAATGCTTTTTTAAAATTAAATTTCTTTATAAAACTATCAATTGTTATCGATCAATAGCACAGAGCCATGGTGAAATAACACGCTGCTAATAACTTAAAGAAACGCAATTTTTCTTCATAAAAATGTCTTACTTACACTTCAGTAAGATGAAAAAATCAAATTTTGGCCTTTAGAAATAGTCAGACAGGGCATATTTTTATTAATTTTGTTTAAATAATCATCAATTATATTATTTGATGACTAAATCTGACAAGCAGTGACATTTTCGTATAATTTTTGGCAGATTCAGTAAAAAAGATTGATTGATTTCATCATGTATACCTGCTCTAGATAATTGTTTATAAAATAACAAAAAAATTAAAGAATCACTAACAATTCCAATGAATTGATTTTGATTGCCTTATTTGTTTATAACCAATTTTATATACTTTTAACAATTTTAAAACATATATTGTATTTCGGAAATATTGTAAAATATTGGGATTCTCCGTGCCGTCGGCTCCTACGTAGAACCGTTTTAGTTCCATACGTTGAAGCCTGCGTAGGATTCTACGTTGGATCCAAATAGTTTCAGACGTTGGAAACGATGTATTAAACATTGCAGAATATTGGGATTCTCTCTGTCGTCGGTTCATACGTAGAACCGTTATAGTTCCCTACGTTGAAACCTACGTAGGATTCGAAGTTGGATCCTAATATTTTCCGACGCCGAAAACGATGTAGGAAACATTGTAGAATATTGGGATTCTCTCTGCCGTCGGCTCCGACGTAGAACCGTTTTAGTTCCCTACTAGTCCTACTAGTCCTAGAACTATTAATCGTGGATAAATGGTATTGTTCCTGAAGTAATCCTACGTAGGATATTAATAGTTTCCTACGTCATAACGTAGTACTAGCTACTTTTACGCGATTGAGTATTTCGCCTAAAAAGGTTATAATAAATAACGCTGTACGATATTCTCCGAATCGCTACTGAAAAATCTGACGTTGAATCCTACTTGGGCTCCTAATAGTTATCTGCGTAGAGTTCTACGTCGAAACCTTTGTAGAATCCTACCTAGAATCCTAATTTAGATACTAATCCTTTTCTACGTCGAAATTCACGTAGAATCTGACGTAGGCTTCTACGAAGGATCCTACGTAAGATCCTAACAGTTTCCGATGTCGGAGACGACGTGGGAAACGTCGTCGAATATTGGGGTCGTTTGTGACGTCGGAAACTATTAGGATCTTGAGAGGATCCTACGAGATTTAAAAAATAAATAATGTTTTGTGTGAAATATTAGCTATTAGATAATTAACTAGATAATTAACATTGCTCAACTTTTAATTTAATGTTAAAGCTTCAAAATAAATTAAAAATTAAATAACTAAAAGCTACTATTTACCAAAAAGCTATATTAAAAACATCTCGTAGGATCCTATTGCGATCCTAATAGTTTTCGACGTTGTAAACGATCCTAGTATTCGACGGTATTTCCTTCGTCGTTTGCGATCCGACGTAGGATTCTACGTGGGTCTTAAAGTAAGAAATTATTAGAATCCGACGTAGGGTTCGGTATAATATTGCACGTAGGATTCTACGTAGGGAACTATTAGGATCACATGTAGGATCTTACGTCGACTTATACAGTAGAAATTTAGAGGTTTATGTCTGTACTAAATTTAGCACGCATCCTAACCCTGAAATTTTCTATATGTCGATTAATGCCGGTAACAGGAATTTGCAATTAGCATTCGCGTAGAACTCTCTAATTTTTAATTTTGGTTTTAGTCAATAGAAGAATTTTGTATATAAACGGATAGCAATAACAGATTGCGATTTTTATAAAAGAATAAAACAATATTTATTATATATGACTATATGGTATAAAATTAGTCGCACCAACTTCCTTATACGTTTTAATACAAGATTTTCTTTTTTCATAACTGAAGCTACCATTTTTAGTTCTGAAAGCTTTGAATTTTATTCGACTTATGCAATAAATTTGATATTATGCAAGTTTTTCCAACTAGAAAAAATTCTTTGAAACCCAAATTTTTCAAAACGTTGAATTCAATTTTCATTTTTGTGGAACTCATTGCACTAAGTAAATTTTAATTCATTCTAAATAATATTTAATTATTCAAATTAAATTTACGAAGCATTATTCTACAATATTTTAAATGAATTTATTTCATTTTAGTACATTTTCTTCTGAACAAATTTTCCTCAAAGATTGAAATTTTTACTAAATATTATATGTTTTATTATTATTTTGATAATAATTTTAATGTTACTATTAAAACAACAATATAATTGTTTAGAATTGACAATTCTTTAATTAGGAGATTTTCCTCTGTTTGTAATTTTTTAATGTCGGATATTTTTTAATGTCAGAAATTTTATAATATCCGCAATTTTATTGATGTATTATTCAGAATTTCAAAATATTGCAGAAGAATCTCAACATGGAAAATTCTTGAATAATAAAACTTCTGACAGTTAATAATGACTGAATTTTTAAATTTGCAAATAACGATATTACCGACAGGAAATTCAACACTGTAAAATTTCCGAATTATAAAATGTTCTTATTCAAAAAATGGAAAAAAATTATTTTTAAATAACATTATTTATTTATTAAAAAGATAATATTGAAATTTTATAGAAATAATTTTGTAAAACATTATACACTTTAAAAATAATGTTATAATTGGGGAATCTTCTAATGTTTGAATTATGCACTTTCGGAATTTGATGATTCCGAAATTTATTGTGGGGAATTTCCAAATTTAGTAAAATTATACTTTTCAGGGATTTTGTTATTCAAGAATTTTCCACTTTATGATTTCTTATAATTTTGGGATTTTCTTATTTTGAATATATTCCTTTTTGAGAATTTCCGGAATTTTCAATTCCGAATAAGTTTTATTTTTGGGATTTATCAGTTGTCTCCATTTAATGTAAACTTTTTATTTTTATTCATATCTCTAATAATTTTTTAATTATGATGTAATAATAATTTTAATTAAAATATAGACAGAAATTGATACTTACTTGAAAAAGTCTTCTTTGCAAAAGACATGACCATTTCGAGCATAACATTTTTCGGAAAGCCTGCTTCCGCAATCTCGACACGTGAGACATCTCGCATGCCAACACCGTTCCAAAACCCTCAGGATAAACCTGTCCAAAATTGCCTCCTGGCAACCCCCACATTTTGGTATGGAAGCTGTAACAGAAATAACAAAAAATTATTTAAAATAAAATAAAAATTGCTCTGCATAAATGAAATTCAATTCAAACTAATTTTAATACGTTATAAAATAATGGAATAGTGTATTGAATTTAGGTATTTTTAAGTTTAAAAACAAATTTTATGTTCAATTACAGATTTTCGTCAGTTTTCAATTGGCGTATGTCCTTTTTTTAACGGAATTAATTTTAAATCGCTCAGAAAAATTATTACCTTATCATGCTTTATCAACGAACAACATGTAATTGTTTATTTTATAAACAGTTTTATTTAAAAATCTACAATTTCGTCATTTTTAAAAAGTTCGACAATATAGAAAGTAAAATTCAAATGGTTTTATAAATTTTATAAATTGCATTATGAAATAAAGAATTTTTTTTCATCGATTCCATTAAAAAATTAAATATGTGGTTAAAAATGGATGAAAATCGGTATTTGATTATAAAATTTATTTAAATAAATAAACAATGTCGTCTAACAACTTATCCTAATAAATGAGGACCTTCCTGAAATATTGGTGGTCGATTTCGTAAAACAGCGACATCCCTTTGTTGAATACTAGTCAAGTTGTAGAATTCTTTATTAAATGAACAATTTTTGCTTGCAGATAAATAATTACCATAATAAGAGGATTTTTTCAGAACGATTTAAAATTAATTTGGTTGAATAAATGAAATCTCCTTGTTAAAAATTGACGAAAAAATATATGTTTGCTTTCAAAAGTTTATTTAAATAATTAAAAATTATTAGTAGACAATAAAAAATCTTATATTAAAATTTACTATGGAAATATTAAGAATGGTCACTAATCTTTATTTTGATGTATATCCCGAACAAAAAATAGGAATCTTGATGTATAGCTACCACTCACTAATTTGTTATTAACAAATTTAATTCTTTCGTTTAAATGTTCTTTTCAGTAGGATATTATTTTCCAGTTGTATCTTCACTGATATCATTACCTTTTAAATAAACATGAGTATTTTCAAAAAATCGGATCTTTTATTTAAAAAAAAATTTATTTCGTTTTTAAATAAAAAAATTCGATACAATTTTTTTATTTCAAGACTGAAAAAAGGTGGAAACAATGTTGCTTTTTGATAGAAGTGTGCAAAAGGTGTTAAAACATGAACCCGACGGGCCACGTCAGGACATCTTTCGGATCGGGATCATACCATAAATTACCTAAAATTGTTGGTTATTTTTTTTAAATTGTCAATGGAACTTTCGAATTTTCGGGCAGACATTTATCGGGTTTTCAGGTCGGATTGTTAAACATTCCGAAAAGAAGCTTTTTAGGAATTTCAAAAGGTTTCAAGAGAATTAGAATTTGTTTCTCTATTCCTAGGAAAATTAAATATGATTTATCATGTTGAATAATTAATTTCAAGAGAATATTTAAAAATATTTTCAGATTTTACAAAAAAGAATCTGGAAGACTTTAAAGCAATTTCTTTAAACTTTCAGAATTTTATATCAATTTTAGGAAAAATTCCAATAAATTTAAAATATATTTAAAATTTTAGAAATTTTAAGGATATTAAAAGTATGTCTAAACTTAAAAAGATTTTTGAAAATGTATTAAATAGTTTACAATTTCTTCTAAACTTCCAAAAGACCTGAATGGATTTTAAATTGACTCGATTGTTTTTCTAAAATTTGGTAAAATCATGAAAAATAAATTGAAATTTACTAATAATTTTATAGATTCTTGTATATCACACCTGTAGTCTTCAACAATCTTTTTGAATGCGCTTAAGAATTTTAGGAAAATTATATTTATATAATTTTAAAAACATACGCTCAAATTGGATCAAAATAATTGTAAACTCTGAAATCATTTTTCCAAAGATTTTTTTCCGCCTCACTTTGCGTCGCCTAGTTTATTGTTAATGCAATACAGTTGGCAGTTGACAGTTGAATTGTCCATGAAAAAAGATTAATTTTCAGAGAAAATTATAATAGTTGAGATATCAACCAAAAAAAAGAAATGAATTTTAAATCTAAAAGAGACAGGTTTATTAAAAAAAGTTGGATTCTGAACAAAAAATGTAATAGTTGATATTTCAGACAAAAAGAAATTTAATTTTGAATAAAAAAAGTTGTATTCAGCGAAAGAGGATAAATTTTTAACAAAATAGTGTAATCTTCAACTGAAGTAGATTATTTGTTTAACAAAACACTAACACTTTTAATAAAAAATTATGCAATTTTTTACGAAAAGTTTAATTTTTAATTAAATAAATCATTTTTCGAAGGAAGTAGATAAATTTTAAGTTGAAGAAAATAATTTTCAAATAAATAATTTCAAATAAGTTGTCAAACAAATTTCTCAACAAAGTTCTTCATCCGTCAAATAACAAACAGATTGAACCATATAGTTCAATTTTCAAAGAAAACCATCAACTTTCCATTGATAGTTATAGGTTTAAATAAAATGTTTAAATAATTTATTAATTAATTTTAAATTTAAATTTTAAATTAATTAATTAATTAATTTATTATTGTTTATAGCAATAAATTTTTGCCAACTTTTCATTTAGTGTGAGATATTGAGTTTGAACTGACAAAAGTAATGGTTTAAACAATTTCTTGGTTAATATACCATTATCATTGGACAATGCTAGAAAGTTGCGGTTTCATCTGAAATATTCAAATTTCTGTCAACATTTAACATATGGCGAGTTGATATTTAATGCAATTTAGCAAACATAATTGTTTAAACATAATATTATTTTTCTAACTATCTTCTCCTATAGTAATGCTACACAGATGCGGGTTTTTTCTAAAATTTTCCACTTTTTGTCAACATTTCTCTTAAAGTGAAGGAGAGGTGATAATTAATACAACTTAACAAAAAGAATTGTTTTATGAAATTATTATTCTTTATAACTATGTTTTCCTATAGTTATGCTAGATAATTGCGTTTTTTTGTAAACACTTACATTTTTCACTATTTAAAAGTTAAACATTTTAGAAAAGATCGAAACTTTCCAGTAATCATCTAAGAGAAGATAATTATAAACAATATTAAATTCTTAAAATAATTAGGTTTCTGACAAAAAAGAAGTTAAAAGTTCCAGAAAAAACCAGCAATTTTCTAACATTATTCAAAGAGAATATTATTTAAAAAAATAATTCATTGTTTAAAAAATGATGTTTGTTAACTCAAATTAAGAACTGCATCACTCCTATTAAGAAGTGGACAAAAAGTGTAAGATTGCTGTTAAATTTAATTGATTATTGCCTCGCACTAACGGAAAAGTTGATTATAAGATGGAAAACTAGGAAAAATCGCAAAATTCTAACTCTATTCTAAAAAAAAATAAATAAAAAAAAACAATAATAAATTGCTTAAAAAATATATTTTAAAATCTAGTTGTCAGTAGAAAGTAGTATTTCAGGAATTAGAAACAAATTGTGCTTAAAAAAGCAGAATAATCGTAATTATTTTATCGCCAAAAACTCACAAAACATATTTTTTCACTTATTCGCCTAATATATTGACCTGTCTGAATAAAATTTACACGATCGTATTTTTGTCTTAAATGGGAAATTCGAGTTAAACTTCATGGGGCTTGCGAAACCACTAAATATCAGTTTTATGAACTCTTTAATATATATATTTTAATATATAGTAGTTTTTAAGGGGCCCCTTATTCACGGAATCTTCAGTAACTATTTCTATTAACAAAAAAGAGTAAAAACTACTGTAATGTCAGAGAATAGGGACTGATTTTTCATTAAATTTCCCTAATTAAAAAAAGAGAAATAAAAATTCTTTGAGAAACTTACAATATAATATATCTGGTATGTTGGGTGGAAGTCCAATTTCTGAAGCATTCGGGTGTTCTAGAGGTTGCATCCCAAGACGGGAAATATTAATACTATTATTGTTGATACCATGGGATTCTGGACTGCTTTGAGGTGGTGTCAAAACATCACCGCGACTTCGATACATTCCGTGTAGAGGTAGAATTTCACAGCCAATCATTTCTGAGTATCGAAATCGTCCATATACTCAATTAATATATTAATTTAATAAATAAATTAAAAAATCACTAGAATTTCACTTCTCAAGCACCATCCTTATTCATTCACATAAATCCTCAGTTACACATTTCCCAGTTTTTTATTTTCACTTTCACCTCACCCCAAAGTACAAAAAACCATCTCACTATTCATAACTCCTTATTCTGTAGATGAGAAAATTAACATAAAATAATAACACTCTAAAAACTTCACGTCCCACATTTATTCTCAGTCGGTGAAATAATTTTGATAAATTTTTAGAGTGAAAATAAATAATAAAAATAAAGAGACTAGCTCTCCCTTTTAATAAAGTTGACAGCGCAAAAGCACGCGCGAGACTGAGCGATATTCGGAGGGGTGATCGTGCGCACGTGACCCTGGTGGTGGTCAGAGGTGGGGGTGGGACAAGGTGGTTGGCCATTGGTTGGGAAATCCACCCCCGCAAGGGTGCGGATTGGCGGAGGGTGCTTCCGCCCTCGCAGTATGGCGTGTGCGTTATCGGGGGGGTTCGAAAGGGCGAGCATTCGCCCGTTAGGGGTTGGGTGTGTGTTTCTGGACGAGGGTAGGGGTGGACAGAGAAGAGACAAGGGAGAAGGGAGCGACAGAGGGAGTGAAAGTGAGAGGGGGAATCTGGAGCGAGTGAGAGAAAAAGACAAAGGATACCGAAATACCCGTTTTGACGCTTCTGCACCCTTGACTTCGACGCAAAAGTGGGCGCCAGGGGTGACGAAGTACCATCCTTTGAAAACGCCAACAAGAAGATACGAACGCGTTAATATTTTATGGCAGCCTTTGAACAAGAGATCTAAGACTTTTGTCATTATTTTAGGGATTATCTACTAATCTGCTATTATTTATTATTATTTTCTTATCAGAATATTTCAGTAAGGGGTTATGTAACTAAACTAAAGGGTTGCAATTGGGAAGTTTTGTGTAGTTTTTAGTTTGGACGATCATTGCAAAATAAACATTTATTGAAAAATATTAAAAATATTAAAAAAAAGGAAAAAGAAAACCAAAATTGTTATTTAACTTAATTAAAAAAGAACTGACTTTTTTTTGTATTTTTTTTATTTGCATGTATGTCGCTCCCAAATTTGTTCGAAAAATACGCTTTTGTAAATTTTATTCAGAATCGTCAATATTTTGTTAATCCATTCTAAACTCAATATTTCTCTTTGCAATTAGCCCTGGAATACGAATCAAATTTGAATTCCAGCCCCATAAGTCTGTTTCATAATGTGGGACCTTTTCGGCGAATAATAATTTTTTTGCAATTTATTTTAGTGCATATTATTTCTTATACATACAATATTACGTCATCCTGATAACTAGTTATTTAAATAAATCCTTTAAACAATTTATTATTTTTATATCAATTTTCTCTTAGAATAGAGTTAGAAAGTCAAAGTTTTTTCCTGAATTTTTCAACTTGCTTCCAACTTTTCAGATAGAGCGAGGCAATACTATAATAAAGTTAAGAAACTTAATTGTTTAAACAATTTATTATCTTTATTAATATTTTCTTTGAATAATACGAGAAAGTAGCGGGTTTTCTGAAATTTTGAACTTTCGGACTACTTCTTATTTTATCAGTTGATAATGAATGAAAGTCAACCAGGATGATTGTTTAAACAATTTCTTATCATTTTTAATTATATTCTCTCAGAATAAGGCTTGAAAGTTGCAATCTCATACGTTTTCCACTTTTTCTATACTTCTCAATTAAAGTGACATAATAGTTAATTCGAGTTAACAAACATATTTATTTAAGCCATTTATTATTATATATAACAATATTCTCTTAGAATAATATTATTATATATTATTATATATATTATATATATTATATATATTATTATATATTTTCTTTTAAAGATGCAAGAAAGTTGTAGTTTTTTAATAAAAATGTTCACATTTTGTTAACTTTTCAATTAGAAAGATGCAATAATTATATCTAGTTAACAAAGATTATTGTTTAAATAATTTATTTTTTCTAAATAATATTCTCTTTAAATAATGTTAGAAAGTTGCCGTTTTTCCTGAAATTATCAACTTTTTATCTAGTTTTTACATAGAGTGAGGTAATAATCAATTTAATTTAGCAAACATAATTATTTAAAATTACTTTTGTTTATGACTATCTTCTCCTATATTAATGCTAGATATTTGAATTTGTGTCTGAAACTTTTAACATTTTGTCGATTTTTTCACTTAGAAAGTTATAGAATTTAATAGAATAGTTAATAGAATTTATTATACGTAAGTGTGTAAAAAAATCATTATTGTTTATATCAGCTGTTTTCTCTTAAATAATATCTAGAAAGTTTCGTTTTTTTCTGTAATTTTTAAGTTTTCCTGGGCTGTTAAGTTATAAACAAATAATTAATAAGCATCAGAGTGAATCATTTTTGAACAATCTGCTTCTTTTCTGTGAATATATTTTTCTGAAATTAAAAATATATTTGAAATATTCTTCAAATTTCATATATGGATCATATTAAAAGTAAGTTTTCCTTAAAAAAGTTACTAGGTGCCTTTTTTTGAAATTAATATTTGTTCTTAACTGAAAACTTAAAAAAAGCTAAAAATTTCAGACTATTGCTTGTTAAATTGTAATAATTATTAACTCTTTATAAGTGAAAGGTTAACAAAAAGTGAAAAAGTTCACAAAAAACCACAGCTATCTAGCATTGTTATAGAAGAGGATACATAGTTATAAATAATAGTAATTTTTTTAAACAATCATAATTGTTTAATTTGATTAATGAATAACTAGTTTTAAGTGAAAAATGAACATAAAGTAGAATATTTCAGAAGAACCGCTACTTTCTAGCATTCTTCAAAGAGAATATTATTAAATATAATAATAAATTATTTAAAAATTAATGGTTGCTTTCTTAAAATCATCATTAATTCATTCTTATTGAACAGTGGACAAAAGGTGGAAAAGTAGAGAAAAAACTGCAAAATTTGTAGCATTATTGTAAGAGAATATTGTTATACATAATAATAATACTAATAATAAATAATATAAGCCTCGGTGAGGTATAACTAATATAAGCCTGAGCCTCGGTGGCTCAGTTGGTTAGACGCTCGGACTTCACATCAGAGGTCCGGGGTTCGATCCCTGAGCCGGTACCTCTGGAAATTTTTCTATGT
>JAWWLR010000166.1:2294585-2308197 GCA_035041075.1 Acraspis erinacei | reverse complement strand
ATTTTCTCACGTCAGTAACCCACTTTTACAGACTGGAAGTAAATAGTTTCTTTTAACCTTGTTATTAGAAACTCTAACTATTTCTGGCTGAGGTTTATCTTTTTAAATTTAAAAGTCTCCTATTGTGTTTTTTCTTAAAAATTCAACTATTTTTTGAAAATTCAGATAATTTGACGAAAATCTAACATCTTCTGAAATATTTTATGTTGTTATTATGATGTTGTAATTCTCCCTGGAGTGGGAGTCAGAGCCAGGGAAATCTAAAGAAATGCTTTTAGAATGAAAAGAAAGAAAAATTCAATTGAAAATTTTCGAGAATGTATAGAAACACTTTCAGAAAGGAGAAAAATTAATTTCCTAATTAAGTATTAATTTTTTACGCTTAAAGTTCATCTATAGACTTTCAATTTGTATTATATATTAATATATTATGTACTGTAATGTATTAATGTTGTAATTTAGATTATTAATGTTTAATTTAAAACCAAAATCCGACAAAATCGGCCGTGGAAGTGTAAGACGGTTTTTTTTTTTAATTATTTCAACGTAGCCATGAATAATATTTATATGAACTGGTAGAGATTATCTTGTTTTCATTTCATCTTTTTCCCGAAATTTTCGAAAGTAATCGGCTTTTTCTTTCTCTCTTGATGTGATTTTGCTTATCTATCCTCAAATCGTTTTAAATAAAATCCTTATGAACCCAAACATAATAATTGGAATGAATTTCTAACTGGCACGAGGGGAATAAGTATCAAAATGAGTGCTTGAAAAAGTACATTTAAGTTTTTAAAGATTTTTTGCTTTTTGAAACAACCTTTATAAAACTCAACTAATTACTAATGAAATTTTACTGATTTGATTAGCGATAAGTTTTACACCAAATATTAGTAGAAAATTACTAATTCGACTAGTTAAAATATCAACTAATTCAATAGTGGAAAACTAATTGTTGGACATTGAAGGCTGGACGTTACCCACCTCAATTTAAAAGCATTACTTTCAGATTATTTAAAAAAATCCTTAGAAAAGTAAGAGTTTTTTAAACTCTTTAAATTACTATGGTTTAATGGAATTTCAGTCAATTTATATATTAAGGGTCTTCATGAGCTATTTCACAACAAAGTTATCTTTTCGAATTCTTAAATAATTTTTGGTTGTACATTTTTCTTATTCTCGATCGAAAAATTCAATTATTTATCAAATTTAGTAGAAACTATTGTCTTTCATTTACCATTAGCTTAAATACATTAATTGAATACAAAGACAAAAATAATAGAAAAATGTAAATGTAAAAGATACAAATTCTGTAAAATTAATAAATATAATATGAATTTATTGCAGTTGAATGGATATGCACTTAACTTAGAGAAAATTTATTTCACTGAATATATTTTGAACTTTAATTTGATTTAGCTTACAATTTAATATACAAATTTATAATTTATATCATTTACATGTGTGACAATAAGTCATTTGCATATATTTTATATAAAAACAGCAAATATTGTCCATTAAAGATGATTTTTTAATCCAAAAGGACGAATTATTATTTAGGAATTTGAATTTTCCACAAAAAAATGATGACTTCAACAACAAAATTTTCAAGGAAATAGTTCAATTCTTAACCATGAACGTAATTAATACAAATAAAATAAACTTTTAACAAAATAGTTCAACATTTAAAAAAGTAATGGGATTTTTCCTAAAAAGATACATTTACAATTATAATTAATATTTAAAGCAAAAAGACGAATCTTTCACTGGATAGAATAATTTTCTACCGAAAAAGTCGAAACTCCGACAAGGTAGAGAAATTTTCTTTAAAAATGTTAATTTAGAACAAAATAGTTGCATTCTAAACATTTTAGAGCAGAGATACATTTTTTAATAAAATAATTAATCTGCAACAAAAAAGATTAATTTTCATCTGACATGATGAATCTTTAAGAACAAGGAAGTAAATATTTCAGACAAGAGTTAATGAATTTTTAATCAAAAGAATAATTTTTTTTTACCAAAAAAGTTGAATTTTAAACAAAATTCATAATTTTTTAAACCAAATACATGATTTCTTAATTAAAATTATCACAGAAAAAACGAAGGATAACATTTAGATTGATTCCGTGGTAAAATTACGGGAGAGAAAAATTAACTTCATTGCATATATTTTACCAGAAAACGGTTCAAGTTTCTTTTGTTTAGCCATGACAAGACGAGAAGTTCTGTAAATAAAACTTTATCCCTCTAAAAAAGTTACCTGCAATGTTACCTCCTTAGTTTTTTTTGTGATTAATTTTTAACAACGAAATATGAATTTTTGAAAAAGAGCTCAACATCGAACCAATTGGATGAATTTTCAAACCAGAAGACGAATTTTGAAGAAAGAAGAATATTTTCTTACTACACGAGACAAATTTTTAACAAAATGCACGAATTTTATAATTTTTATAATTTCAAAAATTTTGAATATCTTCGAAATTTTTTAAATGTTGAAGTTGTCGATTAATTCCAAATGTGTGCTGCCAGATGTATAATGTTTTATAATTTGCGTATGAAGTCACTTTACTCTTGAAAAAGCGAACTTTAGGCCCGGCTGACTAATGAGGGCCACTACCACTTGAGAAAGCGCCGCTCGCGAGTATGGTGCTAATTACTTTTTTATTCGACAACACACACAATTGCGTCGTCCAAAACGTCCAAAGTGATGTTCCAAACGCGTTCAACGACATCCGAACGACTGGTGACAGAATTTTTGAAAAACATTCAAATATGTATATATATATATATATATATATATATTTTAAGCCTTGCCGTCCAAATGACAACATTTGGTTTTCAAATATGACTAAACAATGACCGTACAATACGATTATGCAAAAGTTGGATATTTAATTGTTGGTGTTCTATCTTCACCGATAAGCATTTTTATGAATTTCCGTCTCGATCTTAATATGGGCCATCTTAAATGGACTTGTTCGCAAACATTTAAATGAGAGGTGAAAATAAATTCTGAGTGGATAATTGAAAATAGTTTTTTTTGCTTCTTAGTTGTATTTTTCGAAATATAATTTACAAGATTCAAAGAATGCAATTTGCTAGATTTGCATAAGTGCATAAAAAATGGTTTAAAATATGGCGCTGAATATTAATAAAAAATATTCCATAACTCTTACCCTGCACTATTGTATAACTATAACTATTGAATATTTTTTTGTGTCGATGAAAAAAATTGAACTTTATCTACTGGACAATTACACGCAAAAAATTCAATTCGGTTTTTTCTGTGATCGTTTTCTCTCTTCTGTCTTTATCTCTGCTGGTCTTTTGCTTGCGGGATGTGCTAAGAAATTTGTAATTGTAAGAGCTCGACTATTGGTTTTACTAGGATAGTCAAATTCTCGATGATCATAAAGTGCCTCTTCTTCTTTCCGGTGCATTAGCTGAGCTCTGTAAGGCTCCAATACATTGCGAAACGGGGGTATTGTTACTCGAAGGTAATGCCCATCATGTATAGCATAAAATGCGAGAAATTGCCTTTTGGAAACACCAAAAAGTATTCCAAGTCTGTGAGAATCGACAGTTGAAATTAGTATCCGATATCTTATATCGGTTGGTACTTTTATAATCTTTCTTTCTATTACTACGTATATGCCTTTAGGAACAAACTCCATCTTGAACGCTAAGGCCGAGTGTGGATTTGCACCCCAAGCATCTATATACGCAGGAAAATGTCCTGAATGAACAGCAGTGGCACTACAAGGAATGATGCCAATAAGGTCGGAAGGATTGTGTTGGACACGAGGAAGACTTCCGTCATAAAGAAGATCTCCGACAATAGCAGAGTGTGCGTCAGAATGATGTCTGCTAGAAGACTGCCCCACAGAACTGTGTCCGACAAAAGGGTGTCCGACAGAAGAATGTCTGGCAGGAGCTGAATCGACAGAATCATATTCGGAAGAAATACCAAGTCTGAGAGTAGTAGAAACTTCGGGAGCAGTATAAAGTCTGAGAGTAGTAGAAACTTCGCGAGAAGTAGGACGTTGTTTGGCCCGATAATTAGAATTAGGGTCAGACTGTGAACTTGATTCTGCAAATAGAAATAGAAACTAATAAATTTTAATGTTTTTAATATAAGCTATAATATAGCTTTGCTAAATCGTTTAAAATATTAGGGTTTGGGATTATAATAGGGCGTTAGTTAAACAAACCATTCTCCCCCTCTGCTGGCTCTCATCCCCTACTGAACCTACTACAATCCTACTGAACCTACTACCTCTTACATACTGTACTTTCCCTTCTCACCTGTAACTCCCCTATAAAGGTCGGACCCCTGATCAAAACTATAAGGGAAAAGTCACAACAAAGTCGGCAATGGGAAGCGTGAAGGGTCTCGTCTGTCGGTTATTTTTCTAACATATCGATGGTTTCTACGAAGAATAGACTATCTTTGCGTTACCGTTAAGAATTAGGCTGCCTTCATTTAGCTAAGTTTTCAGGAGGAATTAATAAGCTATTATTTATCTAAACATTTCGTACGAATTAAAAACTCCAGTATTTTGTAACAAAAATTTAGCCTATTCTGCGTAACCCCCATCGATATGTGAGGTGCCACGAGAAAAAGACTTAACGCGACAAGAGATAATTTTATAGGGCAGGCGATTTAGAGAAAGGTAACGAACGAAAATCACGGCCGAGAAGCGCAAATAGAAAGTCAGCCGAGTTCAATTAAAAAAAGTGCTTATCACGTACATAATGTTTCTGCCCATTTTCTCGCAGTACGTCACATATCACAATAGCCCTAGACAGATTGACTTTTATGTTGACGTGTCTCGTTGCTGAGTTCATTGCGTATTTGCCCTAAATATTTCTGGCTAGGGCTACGCAACATTAAAAAATATATATATTTCAAGAAAAAAATATTAAATTATTCTATATTTACCTATATTATTAAGAATGACGACCATGACAAGAATATAAAGGATCTTCATTGTTTCTAAATTCAGGTAAAACTGCAGATTGGAAAATTTCTTCACAGTATGGATGATGAATATTCTACTGCTACCTGTACAAATAATTTATGTAAATTTGAGTTTTTTCCTCTTCGAGCCCAGATCGTGCAAGGCCTTAGCTGAGGTGTTTATTTGTCGGAATTTAAATAGAAATTCAAACAATCTCATTTCCTTAGATTCTAATGCCAGTCACTACAATTTCAATGATAATATCACTTTTACAGACAGAAAATAACTAGTTTCTTTTAACCTTGTTTAAAATTCAACTATTCGGTTGAAATATGATATTTTTAGCTTAGATGATAATATTTGTGGAAAATTCATGCACTTTTATGAAAAATCAACGTTTTATAGGATATTTTCTGTTGGTCTTCGGATGTTGCAATTCTTCCAGCAGTGGGATTCGGAACTAGTTTTCACTAGTTCAACTAACTTTGACCTCTTAATCTTAAACTAATCATAAAATCACAAATTTGAGGATTGTACTAACCATCTTGAACACGTTTTTTTAAGCAAACATAAATTAAGAGTCAAATTTTAACTTGATATAGAATGTCCTGTATTGTGCAAAATAAGATTGTTAATATAGAAATGAGAATTAAAAAATTGTTCAAAGTCGAATGTTCCGACATATAAAACCCAATACCGGCCTCTAAGTTGTTTTTTCAAACTATCCAAAGAAGAGTAATGTATGATCACAAAAATAAAAACATTTGCGATTCAAAATTTGCGAAAATCTAAAGAATAATATGTCAGGATGCACTCTAATGTACATGTGGATTACAAATATAATTTTTCATTCTTTGGTATTGTTCTTTTGTCATAAGTTGCTAATGAATTGAAAATGTGAGGTATTTTTACTTTTAGCTTTTATTTATTCTATGCGAAGTATATATTACGGACACCATTTTTCATTACAATAAAACATCTTTCCTTCAAATTTTTAATAAAATGGTATAAAGATTAAATTGTATTGTTGAAAATTCATTATTTTAACTAAAATGCTGATTCTTGCATTTTTAGTTGAAATTATTATTCGGCTTATAGCCTCAAAATATTATATTATTCTTAACTTGCAGTATTCTAAAGTATATAATATTTACATGAATCAAAAAATAATACCTAAATCGTGGTAAGATAAAATGTCAAAATGGAGGTTACAATCGAATTTTGAATCAACTTGATTTCTCTCTGACTCCCTTTTTAAATTTTCTGATTCGCTTCTTACATTTACTGATTCGCTTCTTAAAAACAAAGATTCCCTATCAAAAGTAAGTTAACTAGACGATTTCACTTTCCCTCGAATAAAATCCCAGATTTCATTTATTCATTTTTAGATTAAAGTGGTTAATAAAATTATGTTTGAGTCTTTAAGACTTAACATTTTTTCTTCTTTATTACTCCGGACTCTTCATTGATTTTTTATTCTTATTGCATTGCTAACTGTGAAATGTTGATTTTCAGCTCGATTAATCTAATATTGATGATTCTGAATAAACTAAAATAAGTTTGTACTTATAAAATTTGTGCTATTATTTTTGTATTTATTCATTTTGCGTTAGAGATTAATAAAAAATTTTTTTTTAAATCTATTCGCTTAATCAGGCACGAGGAGAATAAGTATCAAAAGGAGTGCTTGGAAAAGTACTTTTATGTTTTTAAAGATTTTTTGCTCTTTGAAACAATTTTTATAAACTTAAATAATTACTAGTGAAATTTTACGGATTTGATAAGCGATAAGTGATACACCAAAGATTAGTAGAAAATTGATAATTCGACTATTTAAAATATTAACTAAATCAATAGGTAAAAACTAATAGTGGGACGAAAAAAATTAATTAGGACTGTATCGAATAATTTGAAAAAAGTTAAAAACATGGAAAACGTTAAGCATAGTAAAGTTTAATCAAACAATACGTTGGCATTTCCTTCTTATCTCTATTGAAACAATAATCAGCTGAAATTTTGACATTGAAAACCGGACGTTACCTGCCTCAATTTAAAAGCACTATTTCATGCGCTATTTCACAATAAAGTTATCTTTTCGATTTTTTAAATAATTTTCGGTTGTACATTTTTCTTATTTTCCATCGAAAAATTCAATTATTTATCAAAATTAGTAGAAACTATTGCCTTTCATTCACCATCAGCTTAAATACATTAATTGAATACAAAAAAAAAATACAAAAATTTAAATATAAAAGATACAAATTCGGCCAAAATTAATCAATATAATATGAATTTATTTCAGTTGAATGGATATGCACTTTTAGTGCAAATTTATTTGACTTGACGAATTATGTTGTGATCATTGTATTCAACATTCAAAACAAAGTTGCTTCCAAACTGATGAAAAAATATTAATTTATTATTAATTATTTAATATTACTAATTAGATTATATATTTCCTTGAACGTGATACATAAATATTGATGCGAGCACCATATCTTAATAATCTAAATAACTGCTGGGTTAGTATAAATGCCACAAGTATTTGTATCAGATAAATATATTTTGAACTTTAATTTTATTTAGCTTAAAATTTAATATACAAATTTATATTTAATATCATTTAAATGTGTAAAAGTAAGTGATTTGCATATATTGTATATAAAACCAGCGAATATTGTCCATTAAAGATAAGTTTTTAATCCAAAAGGACGAATTATTATTTAGGTATTTGAATTTCCAAAAAAAATAATGACGTCAGCAACATAGTAAACTTTTCAAGGAAATAGTTCAATTCTTAACAATGAATATAAATAATACAAATAAAATAAACTTTTAACAAAATTGTTCAACATTTTAAAAAGTAATTGGTTTTTTTTACTAAAAAGATACATTTACAATTACAGTTAATTTTTTAAGAAAAAATACGAATCTTTCACTGAATAGAATAATTTTCTACCGAAAAAGTTGAAATTCCAACAAAGTAGAGAAATTTGCATTAAAAATAGTGTTTAAACAAACATTATTTTAGCTTCGATTAAAGTTAAAGTATTTAAAATACGTGTAGACCTTAAAGCAGAATAAAAAAAAGTCTAAAAATATTAAAATTTTCCAGCAAAGAGATAAGTTTTTTACTAAAGTAATTAATCTTTAACAAAAAAGATTACTTCTTATCTGACATGATGAATCTTTAGGAATAAGTAAGTAAATATTTAAGACAAGAGTTAATGAATTTTAAATCCCAAAAATTAATTTTTTTACCAAAAAGTTATCTTTTCAACAAAATTCGTAATTTTTTAACCAAATAGATGATTTCTTAACTAAAATTTTCACAGAAAAAACGAAGGATAAAATTTAGGTTCCTTCCGGTGTAAAAATTACCGGAGACAAAAATTAAATTCATAGCATAAATTTTACCCGAATATCGGTTCAAGTTTCTTTTCTTTTACCATGGCAACACATGTATTTTAAAAACGCGAAGTTCTGTAAATAAAACTTTATCCCTCTAAAAAAGTTACCTACAAAGTTACCTCCTTAGTTTTTTTTGTGATTAATTTTTAACAACGAAATATCAATTTTTGAAAAGGAGCTCAACATCGAACCAATTGGATGAATTTTCAAACGAAAAGGCGAATTTTGAAGAAAGCAGGATAGTTTCCTACTACATGAGACCAATTTTTAATGAAATACTCGAATTTTATCATTTTCATAATTTCCAAAATTTTGAACATCTTCGAAATTTTTAAAATTTTGAAGATTTCGATTAACTTAAAATGTGTGCTGACAGTTGTATAATGTTTTATCATTTGCGTATAAACTCACTTTACTCTTGAAAAATCGAACTTTAGGCCCGCTTCATAGGAATAAAAAATAGCTAAAATCATACATGACTTTTGAAAACTTTGTTTTTTGACAAATCTTTTTGTCAAGATGTCTTATACATCATCTTACATTTAAGTGCCCGGCTGACCAAAGAGAGCCACTACCACTGGAGAAAGCGCCGTTCCTGAGTATGGTGCTAATTACTTTTATATTGGACAACTCACACAATTACGTCGTTCGAACGTTAAAAGTGAGCTTCCAAAGGGGTTTAAAGACAGCCCAACGACTGGTGATAGAATTTTTTTTTAACATTCAAATATGTTCCGCAACGTGAAGTTAGTACTCCAATGTTGAACACTCAATACCTTTTTAAGTCTTGCCGTCCAAATGGCAACATTTGGTTCTCAAATATGACCAAACGATGACCAAACAATTCCATTAAACAAAAGTTGGATATTTAATTATCGGTGTTCTAACTTCACGGACATGCAATTCTAGGAATATCCGTCTCGATCTTAATATAGGCCATCTAAAATGGGCTTGTGCGCAAACATTTAAATGAGAGGTGGAAATAAATTCTGAGTGGATCATTGAAAATTGTTTTTTTTTGCTTCTTAGCTTTATTTTTCGAAATATCATTTACAAGATTCAAAGAATACAATTTGCTAGATTTGCATGTATACTAAATGTATTAAAAAATGGTTTAAAATATGGCGCTGAATATTTATAGAAAATATTTCATCACTCTTACCCTGCACTTTTGTATAACTACAACTATAACTCTATTGAATATCTTTTTTGTGTCGATTCAAAAAATTATACTTTATCTACTGGACAATTACACGCAAAAATTCAATTCTGTTTTTTCTGTGATCGTTTTCTCGGTTCTGTCTTTATCTCTGCTGGTCTTTTCTTTATAGGATTTTCTAAGAAATTTGTAATTGAAAGAGGTGGACTATTGGTTTTACTAGGATATTTAAATTCTCGATGATCATAAAGTACATCTTCTTCTTTCTGGTGCATTAGCTGAGCTCTGTAAGGGTCCAGTGCATTGCAAAAAGGGGGTATTGTAACTCGATGGTAATGTCCATTATGTATAGCATAAAATGCGAGAAATAGCTTTTTGCTCTGACCAAAAAGTATTCCAAGTCTGTGAGAATCGACAGTCGAAATTAATATCCGATATCTTATATCGGTTGGTACTTTTATAATCTTTCTTTCTATTACTACGTATATGCCTTTAGGAACAAACTCCATCCTGAACGCTAGAGCCGATTTTGGATTTGCACCCAAAGCCTCTACATGCTCAGGATAATGTCCTGAATGAACAGCAGTGGCACTACAAGGATTGATGCCAATAAGATCGGAAGGATTATGTTGGACACGAAGAAGATTTCCGTCATAAAGAAGATCTCCGACAATAGCAGAATGTTCGATAGAATGATGTCCGCTAGAAGCCGAATGTGTGACAGAATGATATCCGACAAAAGAATTATCTCCGACAGAAGACTGCCCGACAGAACTGTGTCCAAAAAAAGGCTGTCCGACATAAGAATGTCTGGCAGGAGCTGAATCAACAGAATGATATTCGGAAGGGGTAGCAGGTCTCAGAGTAGTAGAATCTTCGCGAGAAGTAGGATGTCGTTTGGCCATGGGCGGTGCGTCAAGATAATTAAAATCAGGGACAGACTGTGAACTTGATTCTGCAAATAGAAATAGAAACTGATGAATTTTAATTTTTTAATATAAGCTATAATATAGTTTTGCTAAATCATTAAAAAGTATTAGGGCTTGGTAATTTAATAGGGCGTTAATTAAATAAACCATTCTCACCCTCTGATAGTTCTCATCCCCTACTGAACCTGCTACCTCTTACATATTGTACTTTCAATTCTCACCTGTAACTCCCCTATAAAGGACAGACACCTGACCGAAACTATAAGGGAAAAGTCACAATAAAGTTCGCAATGGGATGCGTCAAGGTTCTCGTCAGTCTAACTTCGTTTAGCTAAGTTTTCAGGAGGAATAAATAAGCTATTATTTTTCGAAACATTTCCTACGAATTCAAAACTCCAGTATTTTGTAACGAAAAGGAAGCCTATTCTTCGCAAACCCCATCGATATGTGACGTTCCACGAGAAAAAGACTTAACGCGACAACAGAGACTTTTATAGGGCAGGCGAGAAGAATCTCGGCCGAGAAGCGCAAATAGAAAGCCAGACGGGTTCAATTAAAAAAGTACTTATGGCGTACATATTTTTCTTCCCATTTTCTCGCAGCACGTCACATATCACAATAGCCCTAGACAGATTGACTTTTATGTTGACGTGTCTCGTTGCTGAGTTCATTGCGTATTTGACCTAAATATTTCTGGCTAGGGCTACACAACATTAAAAAATATATATATTTCAAGAAAAATAGTAAATTATTCTATATTTACCTATATTATTAAGAATGACGACCATGACAAGAATATGAAGGATCTTCATTGTTTCTAAATTCAGGTAAAACTGCAGACTGGGAAATTTCTTCACAGTATGAATAATGAATATTCTACTGCTACCAGTACAAATACTTTATTTAAATTTGAGTTATTTCCTCTTCGAGCCCAGATCGTACAAGGCCTTAGGTGAGGCGTCTAATTGTCGGAATTTGAATGTAAATTCAAACAATCTCGTTTCCTTAGATTATAATGTCATTCACTAAAATTTCAATGATAATATCACTTTTAGAGACCGGAAATAACTAGTTTCTTTTCACTTTGTTATAAGAAAATGCAACTATTTCTGGCTGAAGTTAAATTCTTTAAATTGAAAATTCTCCTTTTATCTTTTTTGTCCAGAATGTATATCCTTTTTTCAGAATTGTACTATTTGGGTACAAATTGTGTGTTTTTTTAGAAATTCAACTATTTAGTTGAATTATATGATATTTTTAGTTAAAAATTTTAATGTTCTTTAAAATTTTAGGTGCTATATTGAAGATTCAACGTCTTTTAAAATACTTTCTGTTGGTATTAGGATCTTGTAATTCTTTCAGGAGTGGGAGTTGGAACCAGGTATATCTATAGAAACACTTGGAGAATGAAAAATAAATTATTTATAGACCCCTAGAGATTTCTAGCCTAATACAGGAAAATCTGAATATCTCAAACCTGAAATTTAACATCTTCGAGAATCTATAGAAACACTTGCAGAAAGAATATAAAACTTAATTTAAAATGCTTAAGAATGCGAAACATCCTCTATCTGCATCACAAGCTTGTTTTCAACGAGGTTAGGACTTTTTTCTAAATGATATTTAAAGGTGCCTGCAGCTCCATGAATAATATGTCACTTTCAAAATGTAACCCCCATAGGCCTGTTTAATAGGAACCCAAAAAAATCCATAAATGAAAAAATAGGTTCAGCGAGATTTTGCAGCTAATTATGATTTTTTGCGGTTTTTCAAATGCAACTTTGCAAATTTTGAAAAAAATTTATTTTTTTTTTGAGAAATTTTCTCATAGAGTGAAGTTTGAAAGTCGCGCTTTTTGCAAAATGTTCCACTTTTTGTCGAATTTTCAATTAGAGGGAGGTAATAGTCCAAGGATATTAACAATAATAATTTTTTAAACAATGTATTATTATTGTTAATTATAGTTTCTTAGAATAATGCTAGAAAATTGCTGTTTTATAAAACAATTTCACTTTTTGTCTAATTTTCAATTAAAATAAGTTAAATAATTAATCAGAGTCCAGAAAATGGTTTGTTTAAATAATTCGTTATTATTAATAATATTTCATTAGAATAATGCTAAAAACATGCGATTGTTTCTGAAGTCAATGGTTTTTTTGCTCAATTTCTAATTAGAGTAAAGTAATGATTAATTCAAGTTAACAAAACGAATTGGTTTAACAGTTTATCATTGTTAATAACATTCTTTTTGTTTAATAGTCGAATGTTGCGGCTTTTTCTGAAACTTCCTACTGTTTGTCTATTTTTCATTGTTGCGATTTTTCCTTAAATTTTGCCATTTCTGTCCTTTTTCACTTAGTAAGATAATACAATTCGAATTACAATTAATGAAAGATAAAAAAAAGTTGTTTAAACATTTTAATATTGTGTATAACTATGTTCTTCTAGATAAGTGCTAGAAAATTGCAGTATTTTCTAAAATCTTTAGCTTTGCTTCGCCTCTTTAGTTATTATCAAAAAATAAGTCAACCTAAAAAAAAAATTATCTTTTAAATAGTATCATTGTTTTAAGTGAATTATTTCCACTGTTTACCGGATGGTCAAACAAATTATTTTAAACTATAAAGCTATCTTATAAAAGAAACAAAAGCAAAGAAGGCAATAATTAGGAGTATGTGGCAGGACTAGGTCTTTAAATTACTTGTAAAAGTTTAGTTTTTGATTAAAAGAAGAAGTTTATTGCAAAGCGTAAGAGAAAAATTTGGAATTTCAAATAGTTAAATATCAGGGGGCTCTTACTATGGGCGGGGGGCTCGTCGCAGCTCCTAATAGCAAAAGATAGACTGACATTTACGTTGGCCCTAATTTTTTTGCCCCGGGGCTATGAAACATTAAAGGAATATATTTCAAGAAAAATATTAACTTATTCTATATTTACCTATATTATTAAGAATGGCAACTATGACACGAATATAATAGATATTCATTGTTTCCAAAAACAGGTAAAGCTTGTCACTCGGAAATGTTTTCACAGTGTGAATGATGAATATTCTACTACTACCGGTATATATATATATATATATATATATATATATATATATATGTATGTATGTATATATATATAGTTTTTGGAAATTTGAGTTCTTGCTTCT
>JAWWLR010000166.1:2273198-2286355 GCA_035041075.1 Acraspis erinacei | reverse complement strand
TTCGAAGTTCAAATATCCGGTGTGGGTTCATACAAGAAGTAATTCGAAGACGTTCAAGTTGGTCAAGTCCATATTGAACTCCAAAACAACCATCAATCTTGGTAGGTGTGTCTATGAATCTGGTTTTAGGAGATCTAGACCTTTCACGAACAGGAGGCTCGGCAGGAATAGAAGACCTGACAGGAGAAGAAGACCTGGTAGGAGAAAAAGCTTTGGCAGAAGAAGAAGCCTTGGCAAAAGAAGAATCCTTGGCAGAAGAAGAAGTCTTGGTACGAGAAAGATTTCTGTTTGATAAAAAAGAAGGTTTACGACGAGGAACCCTGGGAGTTGCCTCGTCATTAGTTACCCTCTCAGACTGTGAACTTAAATCTGGAAGAAGACACATACGATATATACATTTTTGAGTCAAAATTGAAAGGGCAAGACTGAGGAAATTCGGGAAAAATTTGTCTGAATTTCAGAATCAAACAACAACTATTTATGTGATAATTTTTTGTACTAAGGTAGACAAATTTCCGCTTTCACTTTAACTTAATGTACTTTCTGCTTCTAAAATTCGGAAGAATCATATATTAATAGAGAAGGATTTTCGATTTGCATTTTCCATAATACATTCTGGATTCTACCGAAATAAATTCTTCAGTATTTCGGACAAACATCGGCATAGTTTCAAAAAGAATAGAAAATAAGATGGAACAGGATTATGTTAAACAAATTGTTATTTGCGGAAGGCCTACAAATGTTTCTAAAATTATATATGGAAAATATTAGAGGAATATATTCACCAATATAATTGAGGACGATCGGCAAGATAAGGAACAAAGTATAGAATATCCTCATTTTTCCAATTATGAACAAAGTTGATTAGACCGTCAATGAAAATTTATTTAACACTATATTTAATGAATATTTTGCGTTTTCGTTAGTGTATATATGTATATGCATACTCTATCATAATCGTTATCTTATATTTCTTCAAAGCTGAGGTTGTCTTGCTGACATGTCATATGTGTATTTCATAAATCTTTCCATAAAAACAAGGCGGTTAACTCTTTCGAGGCTACCTTAAACAAAGTAATTCAATTTTAGTTAAAAGCGCTTCAATAAAAATTCATTTTTATGTCTGATGGACATCTTCTTGAAGGTTTCTAGTAAGATTCAAATATTGAAAAAATTTTTTGGACTTAGCTAAAAAAAAATAAAAACAATTCTATGATGGGCTCATGAATGAGGATATTATGGGAAAAAGTATTGGCATGTTAATAACATTGTTGATCATATTTGCATGGGACTTGCTGATAGAATTTCTAATCATTTGTGCGTAGAGATAGGGTAGTTTTCACTACTGAGGGCATTTTTAAAAATAGATTCATAGCAAAAGAGTTGCCTTATTATAAATGAAATAATAAGCTGCCATTAACAACCTACAAGATTATTTGCTTGAACAAAATTCTCTTCAAACTTGGCCTATTCAATTTATTGAGAAAATGAATATTATCAATATTCTACCAAAAATATTTTTATGTTTGATTTAAAAAAATTCATTAAAAAATATATATTTCAACATTGAATTAAATACTTGAATTTTGAAAAAGGAAGATTATTTTTTTTGCAGAAGGATAAATTTTCAAACAAATATTAGAATTTTTATTGAAGAGGATACATTTTCAACCAAAACTGGAATAGTTTCATTTTTAGTTAAAAAAGAGATTTAATAATTAAAAATACAAATAATTTTAACCAAATTTTGTGTAATCCAAATAATTCCGAGCAACTGGGGTAATGCAATTATTAAAAACTTAATTTACCTGCAATCAAGGGGTGTATATTTTTAATCTTCCTAATTGGAAGTTGTTTAGGCCATTTAAATAACTAACACTTAAACCAAAGTAGACCAGGTAATTCCCAGTAATTTACATAGGAGATCCGAATGTTTTTGAGCTATGTTGATAGCAATTAATTTTCTCGTTAAAAATTCATGATTCTTGTTTGAAAATTTAAATATTTGGTAAAAAAATTGATATTATTGGTAGGAAATTCAAGAGTTTTGATAAAGTCATTTTTGGTAAAAAATTCAACTTTTTCTTTGAAAAATCGTATTTATTTGGTAGAAAATTAATTTCTTCGTATAAAAATTCAACTAATAATGTTTTTACAAATCATTTTTTCTCTTCAAATTAACTTTCTTGAATAAAAATCAAAATTTTACATTGTGTGTGAAGCTTTATATTTTTTAGTTGACAATTCACCCCTTTGGTAGAAAATTGAACTATTCAGTAGAAAATTCGTTATTTGAATCATTGAAATTATGCTTCATTGGAGAAAAATAAAATTCTTGCTTCATAATTTACCTTCTTGTTAACGAAATCAAATATTTTTCTAAAAATGTAACTAATCGGTTAAAAATTAGTTTTTCTTTGTACAAAATTCATTGAAATATCAACGGTTTTGTTTGAAAATTTTTTTTGAACATGCTTCGTTGATAAATAACCGCTTTTGGTTAAAATTTGATTTATTTTGTGGAAAATTCAATAATATGTTAACAACTTATTTTTTTGTTTTAAAATTTATCACTTTAAATTAAAATTCTTCTCTTTGGTAGAACATTCAGTTATTAACCGAGAAATTAAGTATTCCAATGAAAGATTTACTCTTTTAGTTGAGAATTTATCTCTTTGGTTGTTACTTTTATCTATTTCATTAAAAGTTCATTTCTTTTTTTTGTTAAAAATTAATTCTTTAATTTAAAGCTTATCCAGTCTATTTCTGATGGTAAACTAATATTATGTGGTTAAAAGATCAACTATTTGGTTAAAAATGTATATGGTTGAAAATTTAACTATTTTCTTGACAATTCGCTTTTTTAGTTTGAATGACGTTTTGCAACTGAAGGAATGACTTTCGATTATTGGTTGAAAATTTACCTTTTCTGGTTAAAAATTTAACGATTTGGTAAAATATGTCAATATTTTATTGAAAGTTCGTTTTCCTCTATTGAATTCGAAATCTAAAATTCAAATGCTTTATTGAAAATTCTTTTTCTTTCGAATTGAAAATTGCCTTTTATGTTAAAAAAGTCATATTTCTTGGTGAAGGAATAACTCCTTTCTTTTTTTTCAAATTATTTTTTTAATTGGCAACTAAGCTATTCAATTTGTGATTGAAAAATCATCTTTTTAGTTAAAAATTTAATTATTGGGTTGAAAATGTACTTGGTTAGATAAAAATTAAACAACTTTATTAAAAATTCATCAATTTTGTCGAAAATGGTTTTTTTTCAATTTAAAAGCAGTAATCACTATTGGTGGATAGTTTATGTTTTTCGTTTAAAATTAAAATATTTTTTTTAAAAAGCTAATCTTTTTTGTTAAAAAGTCCACAGTTTTATTAAAAACTTATTCTTTTTTGTGAAAAGTAATCCGAAGTAATTTGAGGTAATCTAGAGTAATTCTGTTTAAACAGGTAGAACCTTCAAATCAACCTACCAGTTGACAAACGAACCTACAGAAGATAATCTTGAACCTTAACTATTAATTGAATTTAATTATTTATTTTACGTAAATTATTATTTTAAAGTAATTCCCAAAAACTTTCTCCTCCAGATTATCTTTTTAGTTAAAAATTTTTTATTTGGTTGAAGATTTAACAATTTTATGAAAAAGAAGTCCTTTTAGGTTCTAAATTCAACTTTTTTATTAAAAATGCGTTTTTTGTTTCTTTGAATGCAGCCCTTCTCGTAGCATATTAACCTTTTGTTTAGGATTCATATTTTATTTTGGATAAGTCAACTAAAATATTTTTAGAATGAAAACTAGTTTTTCTGACAATTTGTCTTTTTACATCCTCATCAGAATAGGTATCAGATTTATGTTAATTTTTACCCCCTAATTTTTTTAAATATCCACTTTTTCAGCCCCTCTGTATCAGAAAAACGAAATGAACAAAATGAAGGTCAAGTTTGCTAGCCAGCCATTTTGAATGAAAATTCGAAAAATGAGCGAATTTCGAATATTTTTAAGAAAACTTTTTATCAGGACGTAAATGGTCGTTGGAAATAAAATTAGTGCAAAATGTGCAGAATGTTTTCGCTAAAGCTGAAGGAGCTTTAACAGAAGCGAATTCACAATGACCAAAATAGTATAGTACATTTATTGACGTTTAATTTTAAAAAGTTTCCTAAAAGGCATTTTATGGTGGTTATCCAAGTTCGGTCGTTGGATTCTTGGTTCTACTTTCAGGAATTCTGCACATTACTGTTGAATTAACTATATTAGCGAGAACAAGTTTGTTTCTTTGAGATACCTAATTATTTTATCGATTTTCGTAGGTTTTTCTAGAATTTCTTGGAGTGAAAAGGCTAATTTTAGAAGACTCAAGGATAAGGACTTAACACTTGTTGGGACGTGCCACTGATCACATGTTTGGGGTTCAGACTTCTTGAAGACATGCTTGTGAATGATCTTCTTGTGGCCTATTCAAAGTGATTTGTGAACTGCTTGGTCTCTTCTGTTGAGGGTTTTCGAAGTAGGGTGGTTCAGATTCGTTCGGCAGATAGGGAAATAGTAATTTTCTAATTTTCTGGAGGTATGTTACAATTATTTGAGGTTTACAGTTCTATGAAGTTTTTGTGTCAGTTAAGGATAGTTTCAAATGTACTTCTTCAATTGGTAACGATTAGGCAATCATTGTATGCTTTCATTAGTGAAAATATTTTCGTTGAAAAGACGCTGTATTGTTTGGAGATGCCGAATTAGAGTTCTGGAGAGACTGAATAAATAGAACAACCTGCTCCTGATTCCATTTTTGATACGTCAACCTTTGGAATTTCTAACGTCCATGTTGAATGTAGATTTAGTTTGTTTGTCTGGATATGTGGTAAGTGGATTAGAGTTTCCGACCAATATTCTTATATCATTTTTCTTACTGATTTTAGAGATCTGGTTTGTTGATCATAGTTAAAATTTATTTGTCTGTGAAAAAAAGATAGTGACATGTGTTATCTGGATATGCAGACAATGTAACAGTATATTTTAGTGGGAGTTCCATTCGTCAGTGGCTTAAGGTGGGTTCCTCAATTTCATTTCGTATACATTTCGTAGGACTAGTATGGAAAGCTCCACAGCTGCTTTTCTTTCCCAAGTTATAAATAGGATTGAGTAGGGATAGGTCTCCTGTTTTATCTGAGTTGTACATGATTGATGCGTAATCAGGTTTTGCTTTTATGATGGCTTTTTACGTGAGAAGTAGTACATTTTGCTCTGCCCCCAATAGCTATGAGAAAGGATTTTCAGGGTAGAAATTCGTTTTTATATTCTTATTTTAGTTCAAGAATGTGTGGTCTCCGAATTGAAGACAATATTTTTTCAACTTTTTTCCAGATGGTAGTTTTTTAGGCTTGGACATCTAGCGATGATAAATAATCTATCCATGATACTCGACTGTGCATGAATAAAATGAGCTGTTATTCTCTTCTCTTGAATATTGGCATGCTTCATTCCAGCATGGCGGGTGAAATTTTCTTGATTTTTTTGTTGTCTTTCTAATTGCGATTTCTGCTGCTTTATTGAATAAGGTGGTAAACTTGTAAATTAAGTGATATAGCGGATGTTGATCAGAGAGACGGTTGTTTATGAGCTCACTTGTATCTTGGACAATGATTTTTTGAAAGTGATCCCAATTAGATGGTGATGCTTTTGGATTGGGAGTGACATTGTTAATTTTCTTCAATTTTTTATTCATTCGATGTTCTGGATGTTGTAGTGTTTAACTATAAACGAGATAGTTTGGGCTGCTTGACAGTTTTCTATTAATAATTTGAGTTCATTAAAGTTTTCGTCATACTTAGAAGTATTATCTCTAGATTGTCTTTGTTGGGTACGAGCATTTCTTTCAGGGAAGGAGTATTTAATTTTGTTCTGCCCTCGCTTACTTTGGATTTCTTGGAGGATTTCTTTGATTTTATCGTAGGAGGCACTTCGCGGTTTTCAACGTACGATCTTAATTTATTGTCCATCTGGAACATCAAACTTAGATTTACTAGACTCTGGCAAAGGGCGCTTTTGGTTTGCTTTAAGGGTCTTGATTTTAGAAAAATAGTATGATTCTAATTTTGGTGGCGGTTTATCTTGTATTTCGTCAGTGTTTGGTTTTGGAATATTTAACTTCGTATCATCTAGCCTCGAAGGATTCAAATTACAATTTTTACCAAAGTGAGATTCTTGTTTACAAACAAAACAGTTCTTGTTTTGAAGTGACAAATTTTCGGTTCGATTTTTCTGCATAGAAGACTAACATTGACTCGGGTAATTTGTTTATGTATTTTAAAATATTTCAAAAAGGGCTTATAGAAGGTGTTATGAAATGTTATAAATGATTGATTAATTTCATCTCAACTCGAATTATTTGCTTAACAATACAGAAGATAATTATATTAGAATAAAATTTTTCCTATACATTTTTATTTACCTGAATACAATATCCGTATACTAGATGAACTTAAAGCTTCTTAGTGTAAACGTTCTTATTCCTAAGTAGATTTCGACACTCATCAGAAGTATTACTCAATGTTTGAGTACGTGTTTAATAAAACTGTTCTGACGTCAAATGATATAAAATTTTATTCCGAACCCTATTTACAGAGTTTGCAATATTAATTTCTTGGACCCTAAATCTGTATATACAAGAAACCTCAAATATTGCATATATTCGTATTTCCCGTAACACTACAATATTCTACTTGCTTCAACACAGATTTACTTACTATTAGAAAACCGAAACCATATAGGTATCCTTTAATAGGATCTGTTTGGTATATAAAGGAGACTCGCTCTGCGGTACCCATTAACTGTCGAAAAGTGGTCTGTAATTATATTAATGATGTGAAGGATTGGGATTCGCACGATCTATGTAATAATTAAATGAGATTCTGTTATTTGCGCCTACTGGAATTTCATAAATTTCCTCTTTTGTCAATCGGCTAATGTTGTGGCTCTCCATGTTCATTTTTGCCCGCACTCTACCAAGCCTGCCACCGAGGGGTAAGTATATTCCAGCCAGAATATCACTAGTCCTCAATATGGCAACGACGTCACCATTAGGTGTTGAAAATACTATTTGTTCTTGGGTTGGTATACGCTGATAGACCTTCGGTGTAAGAAGTGTTTGAATGTTTATTTCCGCCGGAAAAGTGTATCTTCGAAGTTCAAATATCCGGTTTTGATTCATACAAGAAGTAATTCGAAGAAATTCAAGTTGGTCAAGTTCATATTGAACTGCAAAACAGCCCTCAATCTTGGTAGGTGTATCGATGAATCTGGTTGTAGGAGATCTAGATCTTATACGAAGAGGAGGCTCGACAGCAATTGAAGACCTGGCAGGTGACGAAGGCCTGACAGGAGAAGGAGACCTGGCAGGAGAAGAAGACCTCACAAAGGAAGATTTGGCAGAAGAAGTATTGGCAGGAGATGCAGCCTTGGCAAGAAGAAGATTTCTGTTCGATGAAGAAGAAGATTTACGACGAGGAGCTCTAGGAATAGGCTCATAATTATGTAAGTTTTCAGACTGTGAACTTAAATCTGCAAGAAGATACATAGTATTAATTTCTTTGAAGGTATATAGTTATTTTATAAAATTCTTGGAAAAAAATTGCAAGAAAATACTGAGGACATTCGGGAATATTGAACTGGGAAACTGATTGAAAGTTGGACTAACAAAATTTTTAAAAAATTATTCAGAAAGGAACCTAAAAACTTTTATTTCGAGCTTTTCCAGAATTTCGCGCTACTTTATGGAAAAAGAGAGTGACCGCAACTTTTCAGATTGTCGCTCGAAGTTTCTCTAAATTTTGTTCCCTTATTTTGGTAATCTAACTGTCGAATAATCTCATTTTCTAAGAATTATGCATTAATCAAGAGGGCTTTTAAATTTAAATTTTGCATGATACATTCTGTATTTTTCCGAAATAAATTCTGAAGTAATTATGACAAACTTCAGCAGAGTTTGGAAAAAATATGAATGCGGGTAGATGAGAATTATGTTAAGCAAATTGTGATTTGCAGAAGGCCTAAAAATGCTTCCAAAATGATATGTAAAAAATATTATAAGAATATATTCACCAATAGAATTAAGGATGATCGTCAAGATAAAGAACAGTGTATAGGAGATCCCCATTTTCCAATTAGGAAACTGTATTTAGCACTGTATTTAGTGAGTATCTTAACCGTTATCTTATATTTCTTCGGAGCTCAGCTTATCTTTCTGATATATTATATGTGCCCTTCATATATCTTTCCAGAAAAGCAAGTTGGTCACCTCATTCGACGCTACTTTAATAAAATAAATCAATTCTTATGAATAGCAAACGTGTTGCCTTATTATTATTCATGAAATTATAAGTTGCCATTAAAAACCTACAAAATAATTTGTTTAAAAAAAAAATTCCTAAAACTTGGCGGCATTCAATTTGTTGAATTTAATTTATAATGTTTTTTTTTAAATTTTTTAGGCTTTGCATTAAATATAAGAAAAAATTTAGCACTATAACGTATATTGCCGTTGACATCTGTTAATGTGACAGTATTATCTGATACAGATTAAAATAAATTAGTCAAACAGTAAAGGTGCGTAAGGTAGTTTTTGCAGAAGATAAATTTTTTATGACATAGAGAATCGAAATCTTACAACAAATTTTAAGCAAATGAATACTATCAATATGCACCAAAAAAAGTATTCTATTTTTATTCTATAAAAAATAAATTAGAAAAAAAGATTTCAACATTCAATCAAGTACATAAATTTTCAAAATTAGGATTGTTTTTTTTACTGAAAAAGGATACATTTTCAACCAAATACTTGAATTTTTTATGAAGAGGACTAAATTTCAACCAAAGCTGGAATAGTTTCATCTTTAGTTAAATAAAAGATTCGTTAATTACAAATAAAACAATTTTTTAACCAAATTTGGTGTAATCCAGATAACTTGGAGTGACTCGGAAAAGGGAAGAAATCCAAACTTTATCCACCTATAATCGATGTTAATATATTTTTAATACTGTTAATTGAAAGTAATGTAGGTCATTTAATTAACTAAAAATTGATCCAAAGTAGTCCAGTTAATTCGGAATAATTTCTATAAGTAATCTAAAGATTTTTAATCTATGTTATTAACAATTAATTTCCTTGGTTAAGAATTCCAGTTCTTTGTGAAAAATTCAATTACTGTTGGTAGAAAATCAATTTATTTCTTTGGAAATTCAACCAAAAATATTGTGAAAAATAATTTTTCTTGTTTAAAACTAACTTTCCTGAACAAAAATCTAAATTTTACATGTTTTCTGGAACAATATATATTTTTAGTTGAAAATTCATCTCTTGGTTTAAAATTCGGTTTTTAGATGAAAATTAATTGAAATTATGCTTTTCCGGAAATAAAGAGGAAATTCTTGTTTTTTAATTTTCCTTTTTGCTAAAAAAATAAATTATTTGGCTAAAAATTCAACTTGGTTAAAAAATAGTCTTTCCTTTTTTTCATTGAAGCCAAAAGTTCTGTTTGAAAATTCCTTTTTTTTTGAATGAATATAATTGTTTGTGATTAAGGATTAAAATATCTCTTCCTTAAGATATCAGCTATAACATGCTTCGTTGATAAATCACCTGTTTTGGGTAAAATATATTTATTTTGTAGAAAATTCAACAATTTGTTTAAGAACTCATTTTTCTGTTTTAAGATTTATGACTTTAAATAAAAATACTTTTAGAATACTACTTCTTTACAATTGGTTTGCCTTTCGATCCTCACAACATTCTTGGGTACGGAGAGAGCATTGTGGCGGTGTTACTGTTCCTGTTGGCTTAATGAATTTCTTATTTCCCATGATAAGGTTGCTGTATGAGTGCCGAAATGTTGGTGATTATGTTTAAAAATGTTTTTTGCGGTTTGATAATGAGACCAAAAAAGGTGAGAAGTTCTTTTTCTTTTGTTTTTTAGAGAAGAAGAGGAATTTTTTTCGGATTGCAATGGGAAAATTGTATGCTGATTGTCCAAATTTGGTCATTGGATGATTCTTGATTTTATTTTCAGGAATTTTTCTCAATAACTTGATTATTGGAAGTTAATTAGGAGTTTAAATTTGATTTTAATCTCAATTAAGATTATTCAATTTTAATTAGTTATGTTGATCTGATGATGAAATTTCCTCTCATCCACCCAAATAAACTGCTCGATGGAAAGCACCTACATTTTCAGTACTTGATTCACTCTGGCCTCTCACTAATAAAGAGATTATAGACTTCTCGTCTGCAAACAAAGAGCAGGAACTAGTAAATCAGAGAATACAATGTCAACACCTTGGCAGTGACTCGTGGAATGAAATTCGCTATTTAGAAGGGCAAAAGATATTCC
This sequence comes from Acraspis erinacei, assembly GCA_035041075.1. Taxonomy (NCBI): domain Eukaryota; kingdom Metazoa; phylum Arthropoda; class Insecta; order Hymenoptera; family Cynipidae; genus Acraspis; species Acraspis erinacei. The sequence continues at coordinate 2,275,956 of JAWWLR010000166.1, read as the reverse complement.
ATGCTGCCCCAATTTTTTCAGCGTTATAATAAGGTTCGCTACTAAACGGCTTAACGTTACAAACCCATCATTCGGATCTATTAGGTAAATTCGATATTACTCTCAGTACACTCACACATAGTTTGCTGCTTCGAAGGAAAGAATTTCCAATCCTGCATTGTCACCCTGGTATAGAAGCATCCAACTATAAGTGAGGATGTGAAAAAGGCTCTCTTGGAAAATGAATCTCCTTTTCGAGTAATCTGAGACCATCTCCTTCAGTAAACATGCGACGGAAGAGCGGCCCTAGTTTATAACAGAAGAAAGCCATACGTACCAACTAATAACTACGTGGCTTCCGTACTCGCTACTGTCCCACCCTGAATAAAATATCTTTTCAATGAAACTAAATTGAGTTTCTTATTCAAATAACATGGAGGGTTCTATAATTTTTTTCGAAACACAAGACCATTAGAGTCAAACTGCTTTTCTCAGCTCAGATAAAAAAAGAAAATCGAGGGGGGCACGGGACATCACAGAAGTCTCGAAATATTCCTAGATCACCAAGCACTGGTGGAGGAAGAAATTCAAGAAATTTGCTATCTCGCAGGATGAAAGTGAAAATTTCAACGGGGACAATTGAGACACTTCACCAAAAGATGGGTCAATCTTAGGGCTTCAGACTCGATCATCAGAGTTTCAAAAAGGATATTCCCTTACTTTCATAGAGAAACCGCCGACAAGTCCATTTCCAGACAGTCTTTGCACACGATTAGAAACGAGTCCGTTAACAGATATGGATAGGGCATTGAGAGAGTTCATCAAAGCGAGATCTAGAGAGGATGAACATTCCGTTTAGATTCCTGTTGATCGTTTTCCCAGTCCCAAAATCAGAAGGTTCCCTTAGACCGGTTTTCAATTGCAAGCGTTTAAATAAGTATTTGAGACCAGACACGTTATGAATAAAAACCCATTCGAAAGTTTCGAGATTCCTTCAGAGACTTAGCAAAGATAGATCGATCGCAAGCTTAGTTACATTTTCCCAAAAAAGATTCCCACGGGCTATGTCCTACCGAAAGGAAATGTAATGCTGGACGGCGTTGCCTTTCGGCCTCTGAAGCGCTCCTCTAGCTTTTTCAACATTATCGAATTGGTTAGCAGGTCAACTAAAAAAAAGAGGGCTGAGAGTTTTAGCCTAATTAGACGACTTCCTTTTGGCGAACCAAGACAAGCACCTCTGGATTCAACAACTAAAGGAAGTAGTACATTTTTTCACCTTCTTAGGATGGAAAATAAATGAGGGTTAGGCAGCCGAATTATGGGACGAACTAATGAAAGACCTTCGAATTTTAGAATTTTAATAAACTGGCCAATCAACAAGAAGGAGGATCGGGCAGTATATATCGCTATTCTCAATAACGTCCGCTCGTTGCAAGGTACATCCTTGTGTCTGCATTCAGGCAAAAAGACGGTCTTCGCTTACATAACATCTCAAGGGCAAACAAAAGCTACCCCTTTTATCATTGGCAAGGAAGTTGTTGATGTTGATGTCATGCTTAGATCGACCGACTGACCGATTGTCGAGAGGAAATTCGCTACCCGATTGGCATTTGTCAAAAGAGGTGACAGACTAAATATTCGAGATTTGTGGAGTCCCGAAAATAGATTTAAGAGCAACTGCGCGCTCAGCATTAGTCCCGATATTAGCTCGAGCAGTATACATTTTGATTCTTCCAAAATGGGAGAAGGTATTCTGGAGATCGGACAATAAACTTCAATCATTATTCTCCGCTTGGAACATTCGAAACCTTTATCGGTATCTTCTAGATCTTCAAACCAATGTCCCTCCTCCAAGAGTTCCAGACCTAAATGTTGAGGCATGGGAGGTACGGGGCGGGCTACCCATACAGAAGGACGGCATTAAAGGGACGTAGCTTTGTTATAATCATTATAGCGAGAATCAACGCACAAAACCTACGCCGCTCCTTGGAAGTCTTGGGTAGCATGGTTTACTTCACAAGGTGTCTCATTGAATAACCTGTCTCAGCAGAAAGTAGGAAGGAATTTGGGCTAGTTAAATAGAGAGAGGAAATTGTCCTAAAACACAATTTTGTTTCATGAGTGGGTTGTTGCAAAGTTCGCGAATCCAGCGAGGGGAGAAAAGATTAATTCACACCCAAAAGCAAGACATATTAAATTCGGATAGAAGAATTCATGACCTCACATTCCTGCAAATTAATTCAGAGAATTTCAAACACAAGGGAGATTCAATCGTTCTTTGGCCCATGTTCCGCTCGAAAACTGATATTATTTCACACAGACAGTCCGTTTGGGTGCTCTCAAAAACTAGAGAACAAAAAATGGATCCAGCTTGGTAACTGCAGCTCTTAATCATGATCACCAAATCGTGAAAGAGTGCAAGAAAAGGATTGGATTGTCTTTTCATCACCACTAGAGAGACATTAGTTTGCAATATCTGAATAAACAGCACCTGCCCGTGGTGCAGAAATAAATATGATATAAATTTGATAAAATAGTGTTGAATATATTGTGGAAAAGTTCATATATTAAACAAAATCGAGTGCGAAGCACGCGATACGTAATAAGAATGTATTCGTTAAAACTGAAGGTGCTTTACCAAAGAGAATTCACAATCACCAAGTTCGAGTTTTCGATTTTTTTACCTTTGATTTTAAAAGGCCTGCGCACAAATGTGGGGGAAACACAAAGACCGAGCTCGTAGAGCGAGGTAAATAAATTACCGAGTGCGAAGCGTGAC
>JAWWLR010000166.1:2239056-2249324 GCA_035041075.1 Acraspis erinacei | reverse complement strand
AGTCATAGAAGAGTCTTAAATGAGCCCTAAATTCCCGTGAAAGAAAGAATTTGATATAACTAAAATTCTACAATGGTACTGCTAGCTTTACGTAAAACTGTCAACTATAAGTTTAAAAAAATGCAGTCTAAAATTTGGCTTTAGGACATAAAAGGAGCTCTAAATGAGACCTTGATTCCTTCATAGGACATACAATGTTTGGACACGGTCCAAGAAAATTAAACACTGCTTATGTACTTAATTCTCAGTTTATTGTCGAATTCCTTTACAGGGTGGTTTTCGAGTGTTCAGAGTGGTTTTTGTAAAAGAGTTTGGCGTTCTATGACGGCCAGAAAGTGTTAAAAACTTTTAAAATACTATTTCTTGAACGATTTGGGTAAGGGCTAGTTTTCCAATGTTAATGGATGGTTTTGTAAAATTGTTTTTGGATACGCTGTAAAGGATTAAATGAGCCTTCATTTCTGATGTATTAAATTTTATGATTAGTGCATATTCAGTGCACTTTATCAGCACTTTTGTGTAAGGGGAAGTTTTTTTATTTGGAAAATTGTTTCGGAAAATTTATTCTGGGGGCGAAGAAAAGCCTAAAATGAGCCTTTTATTCTGATGCACCCACTTTTATGACTAATGCATATTTAGTGCACTTTATCAGCACTTCTGAGCAAGGGTTAGTATTTATTTTAAGGGACGGTTTTGCAAATTTGATTTTGGTGGCACAAGAGAGCCTAAAATGAGCCTTCAATTCTGATGTACTCACTTTTAAGATTAGTGCATATTTATTTTTAGGGCTGTTCCTTATGATAGGGGTTGTTTTTAAAAAATTGCGCCAGGGCTCATGCAAGAACCTTAAATGAGCCCTCAATTCCTGGGAAAGAAAATAATTTTATAGACCCAATATGTCTACCAGGTACTTCTAGCTTTCCATAAAGCTGGTAGCACCATGCATTTTTTTGAAAAAATGCAGAGCCCAAAATTTTCCCCGAAATTATGGCATAGGTCTGACGTTCATTCGACAATATGGTACTTCCAGCTTTACCCACCTATGATGTACCCGTGAGTGGTCACAGAAATAATGTTGGTCAAACTACCATCGCTGCATCTCTATGATTTGTGTACTGTTATTAGTCACAGAATAATTTTAGCGGTATACTTTACGTTTTCCAATGTAATTAAACACATGAGAGAAAAATTAATTTTCAAATCTTTTTTTGGCGGCAATCTAGGCCCTTTCCTTAAAATAGTCTTTTTAAATAACCTGCCAAAAGAAACTTATCGATAAAAGTAATTTTTATACTGGCCCCCCAATTTAAAATTAATTAAATTCAAATAATTACTTCTGAAATATTATTGTTTCGATCAGGGATAGGCGAGCCAATAAATATTATTAAAAATTACTAATTTGAGTAGTCGCAATATTTCAGAATTGAATAATGAAGAAATAATTGCTTGATAACAGAAAATAATAATTTAGACCTGCATATAATAATTTTTAAAAAGTTATAAGCATGGAAAACGAGGAAAAATAAAAAAGGTTAACAGAACGTCGCGTTCGTGTAGCATTTTAAACTTTATTGACATAATAATAAGGTCACACTGTGGAATTTCAAGTTTCACTTTCTTTGCTTCCATTTTCAAAATATTGCCTTCTAATTGTTTAACAAAAGTAAGGGAAAATAAACATGTTTTGAAATCTTAAAAGTATAATTGACAATATGGGATGCATATAAATCAATATATTGATTAATTACGCATATTCAGTATTCGCTTGAGCTACTTTAAAACAGATTTGTTTTTTTAAGTTTCTGCATTTTTGTTCTATATTTTTTGTTGTATATAATTCAGCAGTTCAAAGCAACTAATTGCTTTATGCAAATGATTAAATTTACTTTGCACTGTATATAATAATTTTAAGCATTTAAAAAATGGAAAAAGTGAAAAACGAAAAGTTTAATGAAACGAGGTGACGAATCTCATTATTATCTCTGTTGAAACACTAAGTAGGACATATTTTGACATTGGAAACTTGAAGTTACCTGCCTCACTCTAAAAGCATTGCCTTCTAATTGGTTGTACAAATTTAAGAAAAATTAGAATTTTTTAGACTCCTTAAATTACAAAGGATCAAAGGATCCTGAATTAATTACATGTATTAAGGGTTTTCATGCCCTATTTTTCAACATAGGTATTTTTACGATTTTCAAAATTGTTATCGGCTGTACATTTTCCTGATTTTCCATAGAATTTTAACTATATAGCTTCAGCTTGAATACATTATGCAATTAAGTGCCAGAAATAGGTTATTTTAATTGTATATCTTATGTTCTTCTACAAAAATACTTTAAGGTCTCTCTAAATCAAAATTCATAAAATTTAACTAATCAAAAGTGAAATTTTACGGATTCTATTGGCGAAATATACGGAAATTCGGATGATCTGCTCACATATGTGTAATGTTTTATCATTTGCTTATGAAGTCACTTCGCTCCTGAAAAGTAGAACGCAACGTCTGCTTTATAGGAATGAAAAAGGGCGTAAATCATGCATGTCATCTAAAAATTTGATTTTTTGAAAAATCGTTTTGTCAGGATGTCTGACACATCATATTATATATTAGGGCATGGCTGACAAACGATGGTCACTTCCACTTCAGAAAGCGATTATTAAAAGAATTTTCGAAAAAAATAAAATTTGTTCCGTAGCGTGATGTTAGAACTTCAAATTTGAAAACTCAATATTTTTTTGAGTTTTGCCGTTCAAGCGACAAGATTTGGTTGCAAAACCTGACTAACAATGATTAAAGAATTCCAATAAATAAATGTTGAATATTTAATTGTAACGGTGCTAACTTCCCGGACATGCATTTTTAGGAGTCAGTTTTAGGAAATAGTTTTTTGTTTGCTTCTTAGTTTTATATTTCCGAATTTCATTTACAAGAAACCATTAATAATAAATAAATAATAAAAAATAATAAATAATACAATTCGTCAGATTTACATGTATACACTATGAGCATAAAGAGTGGTTTCAAATATTGCACTGAATATTATTACGGAATTTTCCATGACCTTAGCCCTGCACTAGCTGGAAAAGGGGTTATTCGCATGGAAAACTCCGTAGCGTTAGATAAATCGTTCAGTTATTGACCTAAATTTATCTACACGAAAATTCGCAGCACGAAAAATTCATATCTTATTTTTCTATTACTCTTTAAATAACTGAATTTTGTTCCTATTATGAGCTATTTGTAGCGGAAAAAGTTTCTCAAAACTGCTAGTTTCGTACATGTCCTACAGAAAAACATTATGAAAACAAATGATAGAGAATTAAATTCTGCGTAAAATGAAAGTATTACAATCTTTTAACTCATATAGGTCATGAGTTATGACTATGAAACTTTGATCCTTTCCATTCGGAAGGCTCTGTATGGACTGGAAAGTGTACTGCCACCGCATTTGAGCATTTTCGTGGCATGCATGTATTTGTAGTTCATGACAAGTTCAAATTTTTCTCCTTTTCAGATCAAAAAACAATCCATTTTTTTAAATAGTACGTGTTATTTTTATCCAGTAAATGAATAAAAAACATTTACATTTAAAAAAAATATTTAAAATTGCCAAAATAACAATGATTTTCCTTCGGCGTGTGAAATTTATGAAATATCAGTTAACAGGTTTGGACAGCGTAACCTTTAATTAATAAATACTAGAACCATATATTTTTTAGGTACTAAGTGGTACTCGTTTTGTAAATAGATCTGTATAAAAGAAAAACGGTGGCCTTACATTTTTCAAAGCTCAAATTTCAATGGTGTCAAAATAAGAAGTTTCACTTTCATATTTGCACCCTTGAGCAATAGGGTGGGTCGAAAAACCAAACTATGGAAATAGAAATTGGAACTATTCGGAAAAGCCGTGTATAAGGGGCCTGAAACAGTAAACAATTTTTACACTGATTGACGAAAGCCTTCAACTCGCGCGTTCGCAAAATGTGCTTAAAAAATTCTTACTTCGATAGTTTTTATATTTTTGTGCATGTTAATTTTTTATGTTTCTGGAGTTCTTAAATGTCCCTTCAATCTTTTACCGCTTTTTTATTCTCAATCTGTAGGAGATAATTCATGTTTAATAGAACCCTGTTTTAAAAAAAAATTAATCTACAAGAATAGTGAAAGAATTATTTCATGTATAAAAGGCTTTTCTACTGTTGGGAATGTATTTTAGAAAATCTGAGAAGCCTGTGAAATCATTAATGTTGGGAAAGTAAATTTTTTGAAAATTTTAGTTTTGTGTTTTTTTTAATTATGTTTTTCAGGTTATCAATTTTTTCACCATACATTTCCACCCTAATAAGTATCCGAAGGTCTCGGCATTTTAAGAAGTAAACTTGAAATGGGCGCATGACTTTCGTCTTAATTTGTTCAAATTTGTGCAAAAATCTTCAACCCCTAAAAACTACAGTATGTGTGGGAAACAAAATAGCAGGTTCATTCGATGAAATAAAAGTGATGCCGGCTTTTAATACGGTACTTAAAATGTGGCAAAAAGGCCAATGTGTTAAATATTTTTTATAATAAAGTTTCTTATTGTGTCGGCACATCGTTTGATAACTTGATCATTGTGATTTGCAGAGGAGAAAATATTTAGCTTATAAAGATATGAATAAATAGTTGTTGGTCCTTCGAGAAAATTTCACGAAATTACAAAGTTTTATTTTATTTTGAAATTATTTAGAAATTATTTAGCAAGTTTAGTGAACAATATTTGCCTTGAATGAGCATCAGCTAGAATGCATATGCAATTCAGTGACTAAAGAAGGTCATTTTAATTTAATATCTTTTTTTTCATGCAAAAGATAGTTTGAAGACTCCCTGAATAGAAATTCTTAAAATTCAAATAATGACTGCTGAAATATTATTGTTTCAATTAGCAAAAGATTAGCCAATAAATATTAATAAAAAGTTACTAATTGGAGTAGCCGCAATATTTCCGAATTCAATAAAAAGAACTAATTGTTTGATAAAAAAAATACTTTAGACCCGTATATAATAATTTTCGAAAAAAGTTATAAACATGGAAAACGTAAAAAATAAAAAAGTTTAACAGAATGTCGCGTTAATGTAGCATCTTTGATTTTATGTACATAGTAACAAGGTCAGAATGTGGAATTTGAAGTTTGGACTTTTCTAATAAATTTCAAAATATTGCTTTCTAATTATTTAAGCAAAATCAGGAAAAATACAAAAATGTGAAATTTTAAATGTATAATTGATCAATATGGGATCAATATAGATTAATACATTAATTTTGCAGATTCAGTATCCTCATGCGCTACTTTTAGGCATAGTTCCGTTTTAGATTTTCTGCATTTTTGTTGTTGTATATTTTCCATATTTTCCAGAGAAAATTAAAATTTTTCCCCAAACTTTGTGCAAATTATTCGACTTGTATAAGAATTAGCTTAAATAAGTATAAAATTGAGTACTTAAAGAATGCTATTACAATTGTAAAACTTTTAGAAATATACGAAGAATACTTTGAAGTCTCTTTAAATAAAATTGGCAAAGTCTAAATTATTACTAGTAAATGTTTACGGATTCGATTATCGAGAATTGCGCATTTAAAGAGAAAAAAGAAGATCTTGTAAACCGGTAGGAGACATATTATGAAGAAAGAACATGATGAAAAATAATGAAGTTAAAATGAACATGGTTCACCTTTTCAGTTTTAAACATTAATATTTCATAAAAAATTATATTTTGAATTTTAAGAACTTTTTATTTCAATTTTGCTCATATAAAATATTAATTAAACTGAAAAGTTTCAAAGACAGAAACTATAATTTTTAATGAATTATGAGGGGTAAAAAGGCGAAAAATGTTTATTTTGTGAGAATTAATTTCAATACTAATAACGTATAAATTGTTATAATTTACATTTAAAATTTGTAGTTCAATATCTATTATTTTTAAAATTAAAGGATTTACTGCATTTAAACCATAAGAAATACCAATTACTGTGTCCTAACGCTAATCTCAGGGTACCATATATATTTTCGAAATTTGAACATTTTATAAACTTCAGAAATTTGTATAATTTCAGAAATTTTGAACATTACAAAATTTTTGAACATCTTCGATATTTTGGAATTTTTGAAAATATACAGAACTTTAGATAATCCAAAAATTTTCAAAATTTTTGGTATATTTCGAGAAGTTATCGAGAATTTATGAGAATATTCGATTATAGTGGTTTTTTGATATTTTTAAAAGTAATTAGATAATGTTCACAATATTATACTTAATTTTCAATCATTTGTCATATTTTTTAAGTTATTGTTGTTCCGAAAAATATACCAAATGATTGAAAATCAAGTATAACATCATGACCATTTATTCAAAGTGGTCGAAAACCCTTTAAGATCTAAAAAATTAAGTAATTAGATAATGTTGACGCTTATATAATAAATTAGAGACAACGCTCATTTAGGTACATTTAAAGTATGGAAAACTTTGTGAGAAATAAAAGAATAAATTTGGATAATTTTCATAACACTCCGTATAATTGACTTGGTATACTGCAAAACTTCGAAAAATAAAGTGATTACCTTTGAATAATTATAAATAATTAAAATAATTAAATAAAATAAGCAATTGTTTAATAATTGCTAACATTCAATGAATACATTCTTTTAAAGATACAGCTGAATACAATAATGTTAGTTTATATTTTTTCGAAATTCGTCGTTAGTGCCCTAAATAAAAAATATTTGATATACCTAAATAATAAAGGTAAAAATAAAAATATATTAATTTTGTTAAACAAGAGAAACTTCTCACCATTTTAAGTAGAATTAAATCACAGTTTTCCTAAATAAAAATGGCTGCATGCAACAATAGAGTCTTTCCCTCCTTGCCTTGCAGGCACTAAAATTATTCGCATGGATTCACAATCCGTTTCAGTCAAAATATTCACAGTCCGTTCTCGTTGCCAGAAATTCGCTTCTCGCAACTTTGGAACGAGAAGAAAATAAATTTTCATAAATTCTCATAAATTCTCACTGAGATCGAACGTCGGGTACGTTACCCGGTAGCTTAACAATATTAACGTACGTTAACAGGGTAACTTAACTGACTTGAAGCACGATGTCTGACACATCATATTACATTTAAGTGCACGGCTGACCAAAGAGGGTCACTACTACTTGATAAAGCATCGCTCGCGAGTATGGTGCTAATGACCAAACGACATCCAAACGATTCGTAAACTATTTTTTGAAAAACATTAAAAAAAATTTCGTAGCGTGAAGTTAGCACTCCAATTTCGAAAACTCCTTATCTGAAATTTTTATCTACAAGAATATCAAAAGAATTATTTTATGTATGAAAGGCTTTTCTACTGTTGAAAATGTATTCGAAAAAATTTAAGATGCCTAGAAAATCATTAATGTCGGAAAGTTAATTTTTGAAAATTTTTTTTCTTAAACCATCTTTTTTCAGTTTATCAATTTTTTTCCAATAGGTTTCCAGCATAATGGGTTTCCGGAGGTCTCGTCATTTTAAGAACTAAACCCGATAGTCCAGGTTTTTAAAAAAGATCTTTCTCAGGGAAGTTTTGTTCGCAACTTAAACCTAAAACATGCTGATCGATTTTCGAAGGGTTCGTCATTGGATGAAGTAAAGCTGGTAGACCAGGTGTTATAAATACATCAACCTTGACACTTCCCCTTCTAAGGTGCCTTCCACTTCTTTTTTGGACACAACGACAATGTTTTGTTTCAGAATTTAATTATATGCCTAAAACGCCTTCGTTTGGTTTGAGCAGTTCTTGATTTAAAATTAAAGTCGTCGTTAGTTGAAGTATCAACTATCATATTTTTCCTTAAAAATACACGTCTTTAGACTGAAATTTTCAATATCTTGTATAGAAATCGTTGTATTTTGCTTTAAGCTTAACTTTCAGTTGAAAGATTAACTATTCTAGTTAAAGAATTATCATCTTAGTTAAAAATTAATCACTGGTTGAAAAATTTCCTAGGTAGTAAACATTTCGTTTTCTTAAATTATTTTCTTTTACTAAGAATATAACCTTTTTTTATTTTCGGTAGAAAAATGATCGTGTTTAGTTGAAAAATCATCTTTTTTGCTAAAAAAATTAATTTTTTGGTTTGAAAATATCATGGTTTGGTTAGAATTTCATCCATTTGTTTGAAAGTTCAAGAATTTCGGGCAGAGTATTTATTTTTGTTTGAAAATGTCCTGAGTAAGTGTGCGTGAAAAAATTTAAATGAGAGGTGGAAACAAAATCAGAAGATATTATTATGAATAGCTTTTTATTTAATGCTTCTTATTTTTATTATTCGAAATATGATTTGCAAGAAACAAAAGAACACAGTTCGCCAGATTTACATGAATAGTACGTGGCTAAATAATTTTCCTAAATATTGGCTTGACTATTATACAAAGTTTTCACTATCTCTTACCCTGCACTAATATATCGATGCGAAAGAATTCAAGTTCAGCTACTGGAAAGTTATTCCCAAAAAAATTCAATTCTGTTTAGTCTTTGACCTTTTTTTCCCTTGTGGTTCTGTAACTGTTGATGTTTTCTCTTTTGCTCTTCCATCTTTTGGTTTTTCTAAGAAATTTTCTATTGAAAGCTCTTTATGCTGACTACCGGTAGGAAAATTAAATCGTCGTCCGGTATGAAGTGCCAGTTCTTCTTGTGGGTGCATTAGCTGAGCTCTAGGAGGATCTTTGGAATTTTTAATTGGGAATAGTGTAACTCGATGGTAAAAGCCATGGCGTATAGCATATAATCCCAGAAAAAAACGGTGATTGCGACCAAAAAGTATTCCAAGCTTGTGAAGATCGTCAGTTGAAATTAATATTCGATATTTTATGTCTGTTGGTACTTTGACAAACCTGAATTTTATAAATACGTATAAGCCTGCAGGAAGCTTCGAGTACTGGAACGCTACCTTCGAGTTTGGATGTTCGCAATAATTTTTTACGGGCGTAAGATAGGGTCCTACATTAACAGGAGAGTTATTATGATCGACGACTTTAATACGTTCAATAGCTTCTTCGGCACGATACGTATTACTGAGTGGACTAGGAAGCTCTTCACTATCAGCAGAATTTTCGATAAACTGATGTACAGCAGAAGAAGGCTGTTCGACAGATTCAGTACAGTCGATATGATGATTTGCAAAAGAACTAGAATATCCGGAAGAATGAGAACGTCCGAAAGAATATTGTCCGATAGTAGACTGCTCAACAAAAGGCTGTCTAACAGAAGCACTATAATCGATAGGATTATATCCAAAAGAACTAGAATATCTTAAAGAATTTGAATCTCCGAAAGAATACTGTCCCATAGAAGGCTGTTCAACAGAAAGCTGTCTGAGAGAAGGATGTCCGCCAGTAGGATGTCGGGCAGCTGTAGAATCTCTATCAGAAGTAGAAGGTACAGTCAGCAAAGGTGCACCAGGATACAGAGGATGGTGGTCAAATTGATAACTTAATTCTGCAAGTAGAAATGGAAAGTGATGAATTAAAATTTTTTTATATACCTATAATATAGGTATGATAAACCATTAAAAAATATGATGATTTGGTTGCCTAGTGCGACGCTCATTCGGTAGACAATTCTCTCCCTTTTATGTTGTTTCTCTCCTAAGCACCCTACGCACCTTTATCTACTGTACTTGTCCTTCTCACTCGTAAGTTCCCTCATCTCACTTCCCCTACTTATCCTGTCTTCACTTCTTCCCTCCCCCCACTTGCTCACCCATCACAATTCTTGTAGCATTTCACATATCGCAATAGCAAAAGCCAAACGAACGTTTATGTTGACATGTTTTGTTGCTGAGTTCATTGAGTACTCGCCATAATTTTTTCTGCCCGGGGCTACGAAACCCTGAAAATATTAGATTACACAGGCCGAGAAAATTTGACAAAAGCCAAAAGCCAGAAAGCAGACCAAACATGTTCGAAGGATTTTGATGCGCTGAATCCGAATCCGAACTCAAAATTTGCTCCTGTATGTCAGGTTTTCCAGATATCCTAACCTAGAAGTGCAAAAAACGCGTTTTTAGCTGCTTTTGAGGTCATGTAACTGTACAAGAAAAATGTCTACCACAAAGCTAATATGGACTTTAAAAAAACTAATCTTCCCTTTTCAAACCTACTTGGATTTATTAGGATATCTTTATTTTTCACCAAAATATTGTAATTTGAATTTTTTATTTTAGCGTTTTAACCCATTAAC